>CAKOAT010121821.1:3732-39449 GCA_932364175.1 Eruca vesicaria subsp. sativa | reverse complement strand
CATAAATGATGTGGCATTTTTATCTACGGAGTCATCGACTGTGGGAATTCATTCGCCGAAGTCTGGAGTCGGTGGTGAGAAATGTTTTCAATGAAATTATAGTAGTTATTAAAATGTAAGAGAAATTACATATTCATTTAATAAATAACTTACTTAAATTTTGTTGTTTATTTTATTTTATTTCACATACATTTTTTTTGAAAAATATTAGGAATGTGTTAAATGTTATTTATATGCGAAGTAAGGTTTATAGGAATAGTTAGGCTATAATATAGTTTTTAGTGTGTAAAAGTAGATGTGTTTTTTTTTGCTGTAAATAGTTATTATATCGTAGATCAAAACTTGATATAATTCTATATTTATAGTATTTATATTTGTATTAAACGATTTATCAATTTGAAAATAACCTTAATTAAGTTAATATTCGTTGTTTAAGTTTCATTAGATATGCATTTTTATCTACGGCATCATCGACTGTGGGAATCCATTCGCCGGAGTCTGGAATCGGTGGTGAGGAATGTTTTCAAGGAAATTATAGTAGTTATTAAATTGTAAGAGAAATTATATATTCATTTAATAATAACGAAAATAATTAATTTTTTTTATTTTATTTTATTTTATCTCACATACAAATTTTTTGAAAATATATATTAGGAAATATGTGCAATGATTTAACTTTCTGAGCTCTTAATCTATATTATTCAACCCTCATTAAGCCGTCCACGTATGCACCCGTGTGGAATTCACTTTTTTTTTTGTTTTTTTTGTCTGTTCGTTTTTGGATTTATTTTTTATTATTTTTGGGTTGAGCTATATTATAATAGGATAGTTTTAACCGCGTAGGCAACCACGTGAGACTTGTTTTTTTTTTGTTTTTTTTGTTTTATTATTCGTTTTGGATTCATTTTTAACTATTTTGGGTTTGAACTTATTAAGGTTTAGGGTTTATACAACTATTTTGATCTTTAAAACAATAAGCCCAAAAAAAAAACATAAGAAATCTTGCATACTTAATTAGACACCTTAAACCACTTGGCTAAAGTGTATTTCATTGTTTGTGACCATCTTACCAAGACTATGTGTGTTTAAAAAATATTTTTATGATGATGACATTAATTGGTTTATGCATGGGAGCAATGGGAATTGAACCCATGTCCTTGGAGACCAAACATGGGGTCTTAGACCATTTGGCTAAACTGATATTCTTTGTTTGTAGCCATTTTAAAAAAAAACTATCTATTTTAATATAAAAATGTGGGACCCACAATCTGCCTATGTGGACACCTTAAGGAGCCTTAAAACTGAATCATTATAATATAGATTGTAATTATATATAAAAACTAGCTTACTCGTCCACGCTAATGGCGCGCGGGTATAAAAATATTTTACAGCTATTACTCAAATGTGATGGATAGACTTTAAGAGATTACTGATTTCGAAATTTTTTTTTATGAGAATATTATGTGTATGATAATAGTTTGAAGTGTTACACTAACAATTAATTTATAATTTCAAATTGTTTGTTTGACTTTTAGAACTTTGATGAATGAAGGCAGTAGCCAGATTTCCGTATGTTATTTCATTTACGTCCATACTTGATGTTGGAGAGGGATTACATCTCTCATCAGGGCCTATCAAATACTGAATCCGGTCCAACTTGAAAAAATGAGTCGAAGATAACTCGATCCGTTACAATTAAACCTAGTGGAATTAGGTCAACACGAATTAACCTTATTGAATTCACACATATTCCGTGAAAATGTTAGAGGTTGAATTAAAATGAGTTTTGTTGCAACTTGCAACCTCCAAAATCGCCTTGTCGCCCAAAATAATTTTAAGCTTTCGAATTACAGTTTAACCTGGTTCGACTGCCGGTATATTCTGGGAATTAAAACATAGGTGTTGTATTTAGGATATAAAAATATAAAAATAATCTGGAATATATTCAGTTTAGTTCGGTAAACGTTATTTAGGTTTGGTTCCAGTTAAAAAGTCCAGACCTAGTTCATACAAAATAAATTAGCAAAGACTTGCATGTGGAAGTAAACGTCTTCTCAGAAAAGTACAATACATTTCAAATGCAGTTTCATTTTCAAGCACATGCGATGACACCCAGCAAACAAAACCTACAGAGAACTTACCAGGAGGCAGGTGATTTTGCATCAGTGAAGATTAGAGGAGCTATGAAGAGACTAAAGAGAAAAGCTGCAAACAAAATAAGAAAGAAGACACGTCCAACTGCCATAACTCCTCTTCCTAGGGACTTGAGCTTTCCTCCAGCTATTACGGTCAGCTCTCTCGAAACTGCCGCAGAAGCAACTATGCTGCAAAATTCATTGAGGGAAACAGATGAACATCTGAACAAAACATACTGACCTTGCCACATACAAACGTGAAAGAAACAAATGTAAAAGAAAGCCTTTTTGAAAAAACAAATGTTTGGTTAAAGACGGATCCAATTAGACCCGAATAATCATCAATAATGGTTATCAAGGAATCAATACCCGTAAATTTCCGAGGGTATGCTTGCTGTCTTTGTCATGGCTGTCACTTTATTTGGCAATTCAACTATTTCATGCCTACCATCCGGCCGACTTTCCAGAGTTTCGGTTTCACTCTTCGCATTAGAGATTTCCACTAAGAAAGGAAGACAAGCAAGCAAATAAAAAAAAACAAATCAGAAAACTAAAAGCTTCAAGCAAAACTAGGCAGCAAAAGACGAACACACAGGGTGATAGCAAAGAAATCTTAGATCCAACCACCTTTTCTTGAATAAGCTCTGTATTGATTGGCTTCGCCGCATAGACCAGATTTAACCCGCAATTCATCGGATGCATATACCAAATTAAAGCCACATTTCAACACCTCGCAGCTATTTAACACTTTTGTACCATCAGTCACTTCAAATTCAAAAGAAGCCTTTGTATGACTACATCCCTCTTTATCTTCTTCTTCACTAGGTTTCCTGACATCCAACATACTGGCATATCCAATAAAGACGTGAGACGGTACAGTATCCCATGCTGTTTTACCTGGATCACTCCAACCGCCGACAGTGAAGACAAAACGAGACCCGTCTCCATTATTAAACTGGCATTTACATTTCACTAAGAGGCGGCTCCTCTGCTCATGGTAGTCCGAAAATCGGATAACAGCACATAGAGCAATTCCTGTAAACCTGTTGCGACTCCAGTGTGGCGGCAGATTTGGCTCTAACACCGGTCCAGAGGCTTGGTGACTGAACCATGTGGGTACTTCCCATCCAGGATAACAGGTTCCAGTCAAAGCTTCCAAAATCGAAGCCTGAAAAAAAGGAATATAAAGACAAGATAAGATACCGACATATGCTACCAGGAATACTAGAAACTGATAGAGAGAAATAGAAAGACCCCAGTGTATCGATGCAGTGCGTTGAGCACTAACTGGCTTTTCCACCGGGTATAGGATACGATACTATCTTTTGCATCTTGATCCAATTTGTTGCAGTTAGAAAAATTGAAGGTCGCATGGATGTGATGTGTGAACACTTGAATGGCCAAAGGATTTGCGACTCTTTCCAGTGAATCACAGCCCTGAGCGTCAAAGTACTGAAGTCTTGGTGGAAGCATAGGGATTGATCTCAGCATCTTGCAATCCTTCACGTCAAGCCAATTTAGATTGTAAAGTTTCCCAATGTCAGTTTGGAGGCTGACAAAATCATTTCCACTTAAAGATAGACGTCGCAGAGAGGAAGCTCCATTAACACCACGTGGCCATCTGCTCGGGCCAAAAGGTTGTAGGACAACATCTGCAGAAGCTTGGCCTTCGCATATGTTTGGCATCTCCTTTGCTCCTATCCTTTCAATAAGTAAACTCTGGAGATGTTTCATGGTCTCCTTTACCTCTGAAAGATTCTGAAGGCTTGAACAACCAGAAACTATCAATTCTTCGAGAGCTTTCAGTTCTCCAAGACAGTTGGGAAGACGCTCCAACCTTTTGCAATTTTCTAAATTCAATAAGACAAGCCTTTGGAGCTTCTGGATGGCAAGAGGAAGTCCTTTGATTGCTGTGCCATCCAGATGGAGAAATTCTACACTTTCAGAGATTAGCTGAAACTCCTCCAGGTTTGTGCAACCGCTAAGGATGAGAGTTTTCAGAGAAATTAAATTTATCTTTGGGAGGGACCAAAGACGTATGCATCCTCGCAGGTTCAGGAAAACCAGAGACTTCATATTTTGAATCTCCGTAGGCAACTCATCCAAACCCGTGCAGCCTTCCAAATTTAGTCTTTGAAGATTTTCAGCCTTTGACAATGCTGACAAGTTTCGCAACTTACTGGAGTAGCGTAGATCTACCCATTTCAATTGTGGGGTGTCCTGTGATAAGTCATAATTCAACCGACCATCAGAAAAAAAAAACTATTCAAACGAAAACATAACAGCAAAAACGTAGCACATGAAAACACACCTTAACACCTTCCCAGACACGTTCAATTTTGCTGTAAGGCAGCCTAAGGTCCACAAGATTTTCAGGTTTGAAATCTGGTGGAAGTTCTTCTAACGGGAATTTCACCCAATGGAGATATCGAACCTCTTCCAAGGGGAGTTCAAACCCATCTGGGAAGTGTAATTTGCAGTTAGATTTACACTGCCTGGGACAACAAGACTCATATATCTTGAGGTATCGAAGATTCCGCAAATTAGTGAAGGTCATACTGTCCAAGACAATATCTTTCTCTACTTCGGACATGTCTAAGAAAATACCTCTCACATTATTAGTTTCCTGGTACCAAGTGAAAAGACAACAAGTTAGAAATGTAAAGAAGTCTCGAGCTTGGTGTCGATATTATTTGACTGAAAGAGTTGTAATTCTCTACTCTCACTTGTTTTGCTTTGTCCTTGTTGCTGGGTTAATACAAATTATTCAATCTACTAATATTGTTTCATGTTAACATATTTTATCCTTAGTTTCTATCAAAGAATAATCTGGAAATTTGTTTTCGAACAGTTCAAAACTGTTGCACGTATGATTGAACTCCTTAAAGAAAAGAGTATGTACCTGGTGTTTCTCTTTTGTCAGATATTCGATGATATTTTTGTAGTTCGTAAGCCTATACCACCCAGGAGAACCAAGTTTCTCGCCCAATGTATACATTTGGTCATGTACCTCTATTTTCCCACCAGAAGTTGTAATAAGCAGCTTGTCAGCGAGATCTTTAACTTCACTCACAGTTTCAGAATTTCCTGAATCCATCAGACTTCTAATAAAGTACTCGTCCTCTGATTTAAAAAAGTACACTATGTCGAGGAATGCATCTTTCTGCCGCTCACTAAGTTGGTCAAAATAGAATGTCCAAATTTCTCTCATCTTCGTATTGAAACTTTGTCTCGCTCTTTGCAGTTCTTCTTCCCAGTAAGCCTCGTCTTTCCCACAGAGGATGCTGCCTAGTAACGTGAGATATAGGGGATTACCTCCAGCATTATCCACGAGCATCCTAGACAGCGACACAAAGGTCCCAGTGGGACTACAGATTTGATGATTAAAGGCATGATAACTAAAGAGTTGTAAGGCCTCCCTGTTGTTCAGTTGTGGGACTACATAAATATCATGAGAAAGTCCCTCGAGCAATGACTTGTCACACGTTGTAATAACAATCTTGCTTCCCTTTTTAATCCAGTCAAGATTACCGAGTAGAAACTGTAACTGATTCTTGTCACTCACGCCATCAAGGACAGCGAAAACCTTGGTCTGAAGAAGTTCAGATTTCACATATTCATGTGTTGTCTCATCGCTTATGTCTTGATTAGTGTGTTTGAGTAAGTCTTTCAGGAACATCCTCCTCAACTTCCTCAACTTCTCTGGTCTGCAATCCTTCGACATTGTTAAAAACGAGTGGCTTGGAAACTTAGACCCACGCCTGACAAACAATATTTTTGCAAGAGTTGTTTTACCAATACCACGCATCCCAACAACTCCAACAATGCGAGTTTCTCCCCACGTCGAATACAACACCTTTTCCATTTGCTTAAGTCGTCGTTTAACTCCAAAAATAACTCATTTCAGGCTTCTCTAAATTTCCTGAAGACGTGTTTTCATGATCAAAACTCAGTGTAATTTCTCCTCCACTTTCTACACTTAAAGTGTCAGCTCTCTTGTTTTCCAAACTTTCCCGTAAACTTAGGTTAGCACCAGATTCTACTTCAGTTAAGAAGTTTTCCTCCGTTCCCAAAGTTAAACAGGAAGACTCATTCTGGATATCATCATGGCTTGGGGATTTTTCGAGTGTTTTGGTTTCACCAAGGATTTTCTCAATCCTCTTTGCATCCGAACATGTATTTTCCCTTTCATCGGATGCATATACCAAGCTAAAGCCACAATTCAGCACCCTGCAACCAACCACATCCTCAGTACCATCTGTTACTTGAAACTCAAGGGAAGCATCAGTAAGAGTACAGCCTTCTTCATTATCCTTCCCACCATGTTTTTTGTTATCCAACATAGTGGTATAGCCAATAAATACATGAGACGACTCGAGCTTCAGCACTGTGTTACTTGGCTCGTTCCAGCTGCCAACAGTGCAACTAAAGCGGATACAAGACCCATCTTCATACTTGAACACACAATTACATGTCACTACGAGACGGTTGCTCCGGCCAAGGTGGCCTGGAAACAGGATAACTGCGCACAGTGCTATCCCAGTAAATCGGTTATCACACAAGTGTGGACGAAGCTTTATCTCTAACAACGGCCCAGATGATTGATGACTGAACCATGCGGGTACTTCCCATCCTGGAAAGCAAGTTCCAGTTAAAGCTTCAAAAACAAAACCCTGTCAAAAGATATATGAAAACAAGATCAGATACCCGACATATGTTGTCAATAAGACAGGAAATGGGCAGAGGATTAGGCATACCCCATTGTATCGAAAGAGTGTACTATCCAACAGAAACTGGCTTTTCCACTGAATATATGATATGATACTATCCTTTGCATCTTGATCCAACTTGTTGCAGTTGGAAAAATTGAATCTGACACTGGTCTGCTCTGTCAGAACCGGAAGGACCAGAGGAGTTGCCACACTTTCTAGTGAATCACAGCCATGAGCATCAAAGTACTGAAGTTTTGGTGGAAGCATTGGAAGAGATCGCAACTTCTTGCAGTCCTTCACGTCAAGCCATTTCAGATCATAAAGTTTCCCAATGTAACTTTGCAGGCTGACAAAATCATTTCCGCTTAAACATAAACGTTGCAGAAAGGATACTCCACTAACAACACATGGCCAGCTGCTCGGGCCAAAAGAATGTAAGACCATATCTGCAGACGCTTGGCATATGTTTGGCATCTCTTTTGCTCCTATACTGTCAATAAGTAAACTTAATAGATGCTTCATGCTTTCCTTTACATTTGAAAGATTCTCGAGCCTTGAGCAACCAGAAAGTATTAACTCTTCAAGAGCTTTCAGCTCTCCGAGACAGTTGGGAAGACACTCCAACATTTTGCAGTTCTTCAAATTCAATAAGACAAGTCTCTGAAGGTTCTTGATGGCTGGAGGAAGTCCCTTGATTGCAGTGCCATCCAAATGTAGAACTTCTAGACTTTCAGAGATAGGCTGAAATTCCTCGAGGTTTGTGCAGTCACTAAGGATGAGAGTTTTCAGAGAAATTAAATTCATCAAGGGAAGAGATGAAAGACGTATGCACCCTCTCAGGTTCAGGAAAACAAGAGACTTCATCTTTTGAATCTTCCTAGGTAACTCCTTTAAATTCGTGCAGCCTTCCAAAATTAATCTTTGAAGGTTCTCAGCTTTTGACAATGCTGACAAATCAAGCAACTTACTAGAGTGGCGTAGATCTACCCATTTCAATCGTGGTGTGGCCTGCAACAACCGTCATAATTAAACCAAAGATCATAAAACTATTCAGATTTTAACGCATCAAATGAAAAAGTAACAGAAAAAGATGGCACATGAAAACACACCTTAACATCTTTCCAAACATGTTCGATGTTGCTGTACGGCAGCCTAAGATCAACAAGAGTTCCTGGACTGAAATCTGGGGGAAGTTCCTCCAACGGGAATTTCACCCAATGAAAATATCGAACCCCTTTCAAGGGAAATTTGAACCCATTTGGGACGTGTAGTTTGCATTTAGTTTTACATTGCCGAGGACAATTAGAATCAAATACCTTCAAGTATCGAAGATTGTCCATATTGGTGAAGGCCGTACTTTCCAAGTCAATCTTCCCTGTTACTTTGGACATGTCTAACAAAACACCTCTCACATTATTAGCTTCCTGGTACCAAGTTATAAGATAACATGTTAGCAAACCATATTCAAGTTTTTATACAGTAAACTGAAAGACAGTTTCCATGATTTGTAAGATAATATCCCGACACCTTTAGAAAATACAAGGTTTAATTAAGATCAAAAGAAAGTTTTTGAATTAGTATATCTAAAACATGCGTTTCAACGGTTACGCTAACACTAAAAAAAACAATATTCATGGTACCACTCCTGAGTACTAAAATCGCTCAAGCGGAAGAGCTCGTAAACCAAAAATAAGAATAAGATGCGTTTTGCAGGGTTTAGATTTCAGAGGAAGTTGACCTTGTTGTCTCTTTGTAATCCGCTACGCTAGTCTAAGGTTTGCAAAACTTTCAAAATATCCCATTCGTGATCTATCCTAAGTTCCTAACACATGCTGATTTCTGTGTTTCAGGGCTGAGACATTTTCTATTTCATTTGATGTACTAACAAAATTCTAGAACAGCCAAGAAATGTTGCAAGTATTTTTCAGAAAGATACTTACCACTGTATTAATTTCTTTCGGGCTGTAGATATCGTTGTAATTCCACAGCCTTCGCCGCCAAGGAGAACCAAGACCCTTGCCAAACCTGTACAGTAAGTCATTCATCTCGACTCGGCCACCAGAGATTGTGATCAGGAACTTGTCAGCGAGGTCTTTTAATACACTCACGGGCTCAGTAGTATCAGAATCTTCTGAACCCAGAAGGCACCTAATAAAATACTCATCCCCTGATATGAAAAAATAGATAATGTCGAACACATCTTTCTGCTGCTCATTAAGTTGATCAGTAGAGAATCTCCAGATACTTGTATCGTAACTATGTGTTACTTTTTCCAGTCTATGTTTCCAGTAAGCCTCCTCCTTTCCACGAAGTTCAATGGCCAGTAAAATGAGAGCCAGCGGGTGCCCTCGGGCGTAATCCACATATACTCTTGAGAGAGTCAGGAATGTCCCGCTGGGACTATTGATTTTATCATCAAAGGCATGATAACAAAAGAGTTGAAAGGCCTCTTTATCGTTCAATAGCGGGACCACATAAGTATCATTAGCGAATCCCTCGAGCAAAGACTTGTCACACGTTGTGATAACAATCTTGCTCCCCTTCTTGATCCAGTCTAGATTTCCAAGGAGAATATCCAGCTGCTTCTTCTCACTCACGTCATCAAGAATAACAAAGACTTTAGCCTGGAGCAGTTTATCCTTCACAGATTCATGTGTTGTCTCGTTATTTGTCACAGGAAAATTCCCCTCGAGTAGGACTTCCAGGAGCGTCTTCCGCAGCCACGCTGGCTCATGGTCGTTTAACATCTTACGGATACCCATAAGAGGCATGCACCGTACAAAGTTTCGATTCCATTTTTCGTGCAACATCATTGCGAGAGTGGTTTTACCAACACCGGGCATCCCAACAACTCCAATAATTCGAGTTTCGTTGTTATCAAACTCTAACTTTTGCTCCAGTTGCTGCATTCGAAGGTCGATTCCAAAGAAGGGATGCTCATTGAGATAAGTATCATGGTTTTCATCTTCTCCTGTGGGCAACTGAGTACTTTCCCCCCTCTGTGGAGAATGAAACAAAGATGGATTTTTCCGTGCCGAAATCTTGATCATGTGATCAATGACCTCCTGAACGATTGAAGTTATGAGCTCGCTCTCAAGACTGCAAACGAGAGAAAACAACAAATGAGACCACTGGTCAAAGCATATAAGAAATGTCAGCGTCAATGAAGTTAAGCCAATATTAAAAATTATAAAGTTTTAACTACCGAAGCTCCTCAAATGGGAAACCCCTCATGCCTCCAACATACTCCAAAGCTTCCTTACACTTGATGATTTGGTGCCCTCGATGAATCCTCCACAAATTCCAAAGCCTTACACCAAAATTTCCCTCAAGTTGCTTAACCTGCAATTGCTTCACCTTGTAGAAGATTGGAATTATAAGGAGCTTCCCTTCATCCATGCATTCTTTGATCTTCACCAGCTTATCTAAACACCACGTTGATTCAGTGTACCTGCTTGAGAAGATTACGACTGCAACCCGCGACTCCTCGATCCTCTTGAACAGAAGCTCTGTAAGATCACCAGGTTGCGGCTCCTCTTCATCTACATAGACGTTGAATCCAACCTTTTCCAGTGCTTCCACGATGTGGCCGACAAAACCGTCGTGCAGGTCAGTTCCCAGGAAATTAATGAACACTTTATGGTCAGGGGGAGGTTTGTATGAGCTCACTAAGGTAGAGCTTGTGCTAACTTCTTCATTGACTGAGTCAACTCTCTCGTTTGCTTCATCTTTTATTGATTCTCCACTCAGTTCTGCTTCACCTAAGACACTCTCACCATCCACAGAGGCGTCTTTCTGCTGCTCACTCAGTGAATCATGTGACTCGTTAACGCACTCTTCTACTGGAATCTGGATCAATAGTCTCTTGACCTCCTTGACAATGTTAGTGATAAACCTGGACTCATCACTGCCAAAGAAGAGTAACGAAAAACAGTGAGGAACCCTTTGACCATGTAACTAATGGTGGACATAGACTCAATGAAATAGCTTGCTCTTACCTCCTAAGATATTTCTAAAATTGAGTATTCCACTAATTACAAAGTTTAAGCAGTTAAAAAATAGAAGCCTCACCTGCTCTTATACAAGTGATATCCCATCGTGCACGAAACAGAATCCAAAGCTTCGTTCCAGATCTTGACCTTCTCAGGATCAAAATCACGCATACCTGGATTCTCCAAGTTAAGACCTGAGCCTCCTTCGAGCTTGTAAAAGATCGGAATCACCGTGAGCTTGCCTTGTTCCATCCGTTCCTTGATCTTCACAAGCTCCTCTAAGCACCATCTCGATTCTGTGTACCTACTCGAGAACACTACGATCGCGATCCTCGACTTCTCGATCCTCTCTTGTGTGAGATCTTCTGATTCTTCACCAGTCGGCTCCTCATCAGCGTAGGCGTTGACTTCGATTCTGTTCAAGGCCTCTTGGATTTGGTGGACGAATCCGCCGCGGAGAAAGTCGCCTACGTGGGAGTTGATGAATACGGGAGGGAGTTTGTAACTGGTTGGGTAATCCATGGTTGCATTTGGTTGAAGAGAGAGGGAGTGTTGGGGGAAATGGTGTGTATGAGAGGAAGGGTTGAGAGTTGAAGCAAGTGTACATCTTCGTCGACATTTCGCAATTATTTTTAAATGACTGCCATGCCCGAATCGCCATAGTTTTATATTGTTTTTCCTTTGACTTCTTGAGACTCCTCCAGAGTTGTCTTTCTCATTTTTAGCTTGGGAAAATTCCTTAAAAATACATCAACTGAGTTTCTTTTGCTAACAAAATACATCAACTTTTTAGACTTCCCGAAAAATACACAGAGTAATTTTGGTTGTCTATAAAATACATGAACTTTTGAATTTTGAAGGTTTCACACCTCGATTTTAACGGCGTTAACTCTGATTAACAGAACATTTAGACGCCGTTAGATGCCGTTACACGACGTTAACTCTGATTCAAAAGTTCATGTATTTTGTGGACAACCAAAATTAGTCTGTGTATTTTTCGGGAAACCAAAAAAGTTCGTGTATTTTTTCAGCAAAGAAAATTTAGTATGTGTATTTTTAAGGAATTTTCAAAAATATACTAAGGTGGCAAAGACATTGATTTTTTTGTTTAACTGAAAAATGTAATTTTTGAATATATTTTGTTCATATTGAGGCCGATTTTTCTAGGGACAGTTTGGATCTATATTTAAAATACGTGTAAAATACCAGTAATTTTTGGATATGTATCATGTAATAGAGAATGTGTTTTTGTTTGGGTCGGGTTTGGGCTGGTTCTTTTCGGATCTAAGATATCCGGATCTAAGAACCGGCCCAAACTCGACTCAAAGAACTGAACAAAAACACATTCTCTTCCACATGATACAGATCCAAAAATTACTGGTAATTTCCACATTGTTCAAAATATATTAAAATACGTGAGTATTAATATGAACAATGTGTTTTTTTGGCTTCTTTATATTTTAGTTCGTGGAAAATACTGGTAATTTTTGGATATGTATCATGTGGAAGAGAATGTGTTTTTGTTCATGTCTTTAGGTCGGGTTTGGCCGGTTCTTAGATCCAGATATCTTAGATCCGAAAAGAACTGGCCCAAACCCGACCCAGAGACCCAAACAATACATTCTCTATTACATGATACATATCCAAAAATTACTGGTATTTTACACGTATTTTACTTATAGATCCAAACTCACCCTAGAAAAACCGTCCTCAATATGAACAAATATATTCAAAAATTACATTTTTCAGTCAAACAAAAAAATTCAATGTCTTTTCTACCTTAGTATATTTTTGAAAATTCCTTAAAAATACACATACTTAATTTTATATGCTAAAAAAATACACGAACTTTTTTGGTTTCTCGAAAAATACACAGACTAATTTTGGTTGTCCACAAAATACATGAAATTTTGAATCAGAGTTAACGTCGTCTAACGGCATCTAACGGCGTCTATATGTTCTGTTAATCAGAGTTAACGCCGTTAAAATCAAGGTGTGAAACCTTCAAAATTCAAAAGTTCATGTATTTTGTGGACAACCAAAATTACTTTGTGTATTTTTCGGGAAGTCTAAAAAGTTGGTGTATTTTTTTAGCAAAAGAAACTCAGTTGGTGTATTTTTAAGGAATTTTCCCTTTTAGCTTCTACTGATAAATAATACTAGAAAACTTTTCTTGTTTGACAGAAATAATAGAAAACTTTCTTGTTTTTGTTGAACACCAAATAATAGAAAACTTATTTTTTTGAAGACTTGATAGAAAACTCAAGTTAACAAAGACTCATTTTAATTTTTGCAGAATCGAGGACTGACAAGTAATATATTGTGATCTCTGTTATAAAAATCAGCCGCCTAGCTGACTAGACGCTAGGCGACCCTCTTCCGCCCCGATTTATGTCAAATCACTGTAGAAAATCGGTCGTCTGATTTTAATCTGCCTAGATGATCGCCTAGGTGGCCGCCTAATCTGTTTTTTTTTTGTTTTTTTTAATAATATTTTTTATCTATTTATTTGTTTTAAAATTTAATAAATAATAATTTTGATTAAATTATATCATATTAACTTTGTATATTTATTTGTGTGTGTTTAGAAGAATTTAAACATAAAAATGTATCAATGTTATACACAATTAAATATTAATATATCTTATAACATATCAAATAGTCTAAAAATTCTGCTCTGTATAACTCTCGCTTAATCCCCAATTTTCTCTTTATGCGCTAGGCCCAATCGAGCCGTCCGACTAGCGCCTAGCGCATTCTCGAACATGGATTGTGATGAATATGTCAACAGAAGAGAGACTACCACCGGTTAAAGAGCTGCGTACAAAAAAACAACAAATACAATGGGGGTTGGGCTAATTTGCGAGATAGCTAAGATTGGAAGTATAATTAGGTAACTGACTATGATTTTGACATAATTA
This sequence comes from Eruca vesicaria subsp. sativa, assembly GCA_932364175.1. Classification (NCBI taxonomy): domain Eukaryota; kingdom Viridiplantae; phylum Streptophyta; class Magnoliopsida; order Brassicales; family Brassicaceae; genus Eruca; species Eruca vesicaria. The sequence goes on along the minus strand of CAKOAT010121821.1, from coordinate 25,689 downwards.
AATCAATGACATTTAACACACATATGATCCGGTTCTATCCTCTATTATAACAAGTTGCCAGTGAAATAGAAGAAATAGATTACGTTGAGTGTAATTTATGTGGTCCAAAATAAAAGTGAATTAATGGTAACTTATGAAAGAGAAGAGAACCACGTCGCTTTATTATTTATCGCATACATAATTACTGTGTGGAATAAAAGTGTGGCTTAAAATAGAATTCTTTCCAATACATCTTATATTCCATTTACCAACTTCAATCATTCTATTCTATTTCATCAAAATATATTATGACAACAGTCTCATTCATACTCTAAATAATAAAGACTACACAGAAATAGATACCCTAATCCAATGTCAACCCCAATCTTCCATAAACTAAACCATAGACACAGATCAATAAACCTTACGTGAAAATATAAATCCTAAATTAAACCCCAATCCATTGCCGGTTAACCCATTTCTTATGATAATCTTTTTCATTTTCTCACCTTAATCTCCTACTTTTGTATAAACCCTATAAATTGTCATTTAAAAGGGTATGGACGCTAATCACTAAACAAAAATTAAGAAAATATAAATCCTAATACATTGGCGATTAACCCCTAAAGAAAAATTAATTTCCATTCCATTCTTTAACTACTGTATTCCATACAAATGAGTATATTATCCAGTATGGTACATGTCTCCTGCTATATCGGTCGATCTATTCCACTGGGTTCAAACTCTGTGGCGAACAATCTACTTGGAAGGCCCAAATCGTCCATGTCAGACCTAACATCAAAAAACGAGGGGAATATAGTTAGTATAAAGTAGATATACAATGATGTAATCAAAGTAAACATGATGGTAAAGTGAAGCAGGGTGGACATATAATATTGCAGAACAATCCATGTGGAATCGAACAACCGTGAATGGATAATACGGAAGTTCAATACCATCCAGAATGGAACAAAATACAGACGTTCCATTCCATTCAGAATAGTGAACCATCCAAATGGAATGGAATATGTATCCAATCAAACAAACAGTGTATATATAATACATTCGGTGTTCTCTATCACGTATATTAACCAAAATGTCAACTGTATGGAATAATACAACCACTAAATATTAAACCATAATCGCAAATAAGTTAACACTAAACCAAAATATAAACCATCAACCCAAATGTAAACCAAACACCTCAGATAAACGCTACATCAAATGGAATGGCACATAGTCAAATAACATAGTACGCAATGGTATGGAATTATCATAAATTTGTGAGCGTCATTACAATCCATGATAGGGTCACTAAACCCAAACCTCAACCCCCCTTCCTAATACTAAACCCTAAATCCTAACCACTAAACCATAAACCCAAATATAGACACTAAACCCAAATATAGACCATAAACCTAAATAGAACAAAACAAAATAGATAGACAACATCATAGGAATATCATTCCATTCAACATCACATTTTATTATGTTTCCTTTGATGTCATAATAAATGCTATTCTTTTTACGTCCAATATATTGTTTCTCTTTACAAAATCATATACACACTAATATAAAACACATATATATGTACTGATACAAAACTTATGTCAATAAAACATGAAACAACAAAAACAAGATTGAACCCTCTTCCGGTTCTCTTCCCTCGCGCAAGACCTTAGTCTTTTCATGTCGGTAAAAGTCAACTATTTCACCACAATTGAGTCCATGCAAAACTGAAGAACAAAGTAAGAGGGAAACATGGTTATAAATATGTCTCAAACAATCTACTTGAAGGCATAATTCTTCTTTGGTAAACTTGAAAAACAAAGTAAAAGGAAAACATGGTTATAACAGAGTAATCCATTGTATTTTATATAGAAACGAACTTTTTATAATTCAAACAATACAATGATGACGAACGGTAGTGTATTCAATACATATCATGCAACTTTATCTCAAATAGAATAGTTTATCAATCGATTCTATCTCAAATAGAATAGTTTGAACATATAATATTTTCTATTCTATTTCAAATAAAATATGCATAAAAGATCTCACGCTGACAAGTTGTATTGCATCTGCTTCAATACAACAAATGAAATTGACCATAATGCAAGGTTATTCCACACAGTAAATTAAATTAATATACTGTGTCATTCATATATCGAAGAAAACACAGTTATAATGTACGAAACACAATGAGTAAACCATAAACTATACTATTCTAATGGAAGAGAAAACACAATCAAATGGAAACGCATCCAAGCCAAATAGAATAGAAAGTGAATTTGCACAGACAAAGAGACGATGAAGAGAATCTACGGAGAACACGGAGAATTTATGGGAGTTTCAGAGACCTAATTTCTATAACAAAGTAGAAATATAATTGACAATAAAACGACATGAAGAGAAGAAACTAGAGAACTTACCATCTGTCAATTGATCGGAGATGATTGGAGTTTCATAAGGTTCCTTGAACACTGGTTGTGAGAAGTGGAATTGAGACGGGTTGTTGATTGGCGCCGCTGCGGAGTTACCACCATCGATTGGGAGCCGATTTCATCACCGGAGGAGAGGACGAACTTGATAAGCACGAAGGAGATGTGAAGATTTGAGGTGAAGGAGGCGAGGCAATGGGGATAAGTGAAAAGAAAGATGTGGAAGACAATAATGCACGAAGTGCAACTTTACACCTAATAATAATTGTTTAATTTTTTTTTTTTCTACAGGTTTCACCGGTTAAAAGAAAAGACAAAACTGTATTAATATAGAAAAGTAACGGTGTGAGTAGATCTGTTAGGGTTTTTGGCTACTTCACCAATTAATCTTTTTTGTCTTGCTATATGGTCCAATTTCCCATGGGTTTTCAGGCACACGACTAAACAAAAATAACAAATACAATACGTATCAAAAGGTGAAGTTGCTTCATACATACTGAGAACTTTGTTCTTCAAGGTTAGTTTAAGCAGTGTTGAATTATCTTTCTCTTTTTTTTTTCCAAGTATCTGTGCAGAGTATACTCTCTTAACCAGTAACATCCGTATAGTTTCTCGATCATATTGAATATTTATTTTATATAAACGCTGCCTTGGGTTGTTTAGGCACACGACTAAAAAAGTAGCTCAAATTAACCTCCTAATTAAAAATACTCTGTAAATCAGAGATTTGACTTGGGGGCATACCTTACCTCTGACTATTTCCCACGTAACAAATTATCCACAAAACAAAATAGTATGAGTAATTGAACCGTCTCATATAGAGAGAGACAATAAACAAAATAACACATTTACGTTAAAAAAAGAAGCAAATAACACATTTTGAATGTGTTAACACAAAATACCAATGTACTTTCGCCCAAAATGTCACAAGTCTACAACAAAACATAAACCACTTAACCTATTTCAGGTTCTTCAACAAGTGGTTCCGGTCTTCCAGGACAAAGTTCAAATCCCCAGTCCAACTTCCCTATTCACTGCCACAAAATACAAAAACTGAAAGCCTTCTTTTAAGATCAAACTCATATGCACTAACAAAGCTCTGCACAAGTTTTTAGGTCGTCATTTTCAGCCTTTCCTTCAACATAACACGATTCAACTCGAATTTCTAAGAATAGAACATGCTTGAAGCTATCCGATCTTGTTCAAAACGCTGATAGGCTCTTTTAGTTCTCACAAACAAGACAACACTTGAAGCTAGCCCAATCACCGACAAACATCCCCACCACACAAACGTTAGGAAATAGCAGTCTCGTCCCATACATACAACCGACTCGGTCTTGGACCCAGCCGTTCTATGAGATTCATACACCAAAGCAGCTAAGAAACCGTACACCAATGATCCTATTGGTATGTTTGTGATGAGAATGTTGTGATTAACCCCAACGCTATTGGGTCCAAAGAGCTCAGATGTTATGGAAACAGCTGCTGCGAATATGAAGCCCGAACTTAGACCGATAAGAGCTGTTCCTGCTTGTAACGCTGATAAATTTCCAGATGATGCTAGCAAGAAAAGAGCGATTGTGGTTGGGAAAAGAGCAACGGCTAGCCACCCGGTTCTAGCGAAATAAAACTTCCTGCACATTTCACAATTCGATAAGATCATAATTTTCTCAAGATGCTAGAAACATAGGAGTGCAAAAGAGACTTACGCTCTGATATAGTCTGGTGTTGCTGAAAGCAATCGACCAAAGAATGAGAATGAAGAATAAAGTGTGACAAGAGTTGTTGTCTCAGAACTTTGTCCTAAAGATTGTGCAATCTGTCCAAGGTTGTTACTATAGACAAGTCCAATCGTTCCACCGCAAAAATATGCTATGTAGTAAAGCCAGAAGTCTGATCTTGACAAGAGCAGATACAGAGGATGTTCTTCTCCAAGCATTCCAAGCTGGTTTCTTGTAATGAGCTTATTGCAACAAGATCTATTGTCATCTTCAATGAAACTCTTCTGAGCAGGAGCAATGGGTGTACGTACTACATCATCGTTTAGCACCTGATAACCGTCGAAGCTAGCTTCACGTGTGACCATTCCTTTATGTATCTCAAGCTCATCGACATCAACAAGAATGAAACCGGAACCTTCTAAACGGAAACTGGAGTGGACTTTGTGCAGATACCAGTTACGAGCGTAGACTAGACCTGGAAGGCATAAAGGTAGAATCAAGAGAAGAATTGATCCACCAAAGAGGAGACGAGCTGAGGTGACACCAGAAGTCTTTGAACCAAAGAGAAGCAGATAAACACCGTTTAAAACCGCTAATATGTTAAGCAAGAGAAACATGAAAGAGTCTCTCCGAACCCCCTCTGGTGGGAGAGGCTCAAGAGGTGGTTGGCGAAGAATAGGGATGAGAGCAGCGAAGGAGATGATAAGAGGTATAAGGGCGTTTAAGAGAAGGTATAGCTGTGTGGAGATAGGGTTGATTGCGTTGTAAGCAAGAGTGTATAAGGCAGCACTTACACCATTGAAACTCACTGTGAGAGAAAGTGCAAGTGATCTGTTTGCAGGGAAGTTTCTGATGCAGAGAACAAAGCAGACTGTGTTAAACCAGCAGATACTTAGCCCAGCTAACAAACAACACAGAAACACCTGCCACAACATTACAGAAACCAAACTTAGCCATAAGGAATATCTGAGCCTAAGTCGCAAAGTTAAATAATTTCTCACAAGTAAGTAAAAACTTTTAAAATTGGCTAGGCTCACGGCTAGATAACTCAAATAATTTCTTACAGCAATATGTGAATTCAATATTATATTCATCGCATGACATAGATCCTCCACTGCCTACTCATCAATAAAGAATAGTTCAGAATGTCAAGGAAAAACAGTATTTAAATATTTTTGGCCACAAGTGAAAAAAATATTAATATATACACAAAGACAAAACTAAGATCCAATCACAAGAAACTATAAAGATTCTCTATATATATAGTCATCAAATCCACGTTTAAGCCCGAAAGACGCCAAAGAGAATCACGTGCCAGCAAACAGTCAAATGCTACTTAACTTCTAAACTACCAATCGACCAGTCAACTATCAACAAACCTTCAAAAACTTCCAAATCTTGTTTCCATCTCATGTGCAACCAAAAAGAAAACATTTATTCTATAAAAATATAAGTACTCTAATAATACGTAGGTTAACATGAAGTAAACTACTTAAACACTACTCTGAGCTGAAACAAAATGGAAGATGTACACAAGAATTTCAAAGATACAAGACGCTTTTAAACATAAACATTTTCGCTATCAAACTTGTTCCACCTGTGAAAATACTAATTACTTATCACCCCTTTGATAAATTCCAGTAAATACTATAAAAAAGAATGATGTTCTTTGTTAAGTTTATAAAAAAAAACTACATCAGTTAACCATCTATAAAACTGAAGAAAAGGCTTACATGAGTTTCATTGCTTTTATTAAAACGACGACGTAATAAAGCTACATTACTTAAAGCTGAAGAATCGAATCTGTGTGTGTTTAACAATCAAAATTAGCTAATATACTAATTAAACAAAACGAACTGATCCACCGATTAAACAACAGAGACATAGAATAAGCAAGAAGAAATGATTTACCAGGATATAAGGCAAGGAGATGACGTTAGTGATGACGAGCCACTGAACACCATAACCAACGAATCCCATAATCGCCGCGGCGAAGAGAACCGTCCAGAGAGGGAAATACAAAAGCGCCAGACCCGATGACCAGCCGAACACCTTCCCGAGATCCGAAGCCACGGCGAGGTAGTTCAGTTGAACCTGAGATATCCCCAGAACCGATTTCAAATCCGAAGAGTACGTCGAGAAATCGAAATTGGTACCAGTGAAGGCTTGAATCCAGATCGTCGCCACCAGAATCATCCATTTTCGCGACTGTCCCGCCATCTCCGACGTTGGTTCCTTAATCACTGGAGATATATTGTTTTTTTGTTTTTCCTTCTTTGGGTTTTCGATGTGTTAGTTTGTGTAAGCGAAACTTTGCTGGTTTATAGAATCTGAGAAAAACGGTTGAAATTATAACAAAACAAAACAAAGATTACTACAAAACAAAACAGGAAGAACGAATCATTGGTTAACGTGGCAGCATTTCATATGAGGTGGTACTGTAAACCGAGTTGGAATCAATTTTTTTTTTTTTTTTTTTTACGGCAACCATATCTGTTTGGTTTATGATTTTGTTTTGGAAAAGTCTACTATTATGATTTCGGTTTGGTATTGATAACTAAATAATTCATCATTTATATCCTACTATACAAAAATAAACGCTACAAATTTAATAATTCTATTTTACTATATAAATTTAATATTTTAATTTAATTAGATTTCAATAAGTGTATGTAATTATTTTAAACTTCCGAACTTCCCTATAGACTTCTTATCTGCTTTCTCTCTAAATTTCTCCGATGTTAATAATGTTTCCGATAATCATAGCCACTGTCGATCCAGTTTTGTATTTTCTTCTTCTCCGTGCATGTCTTTCTAGGAGGGAGAGGGATCGTTTGTCTCTTCCATGTTTTAGTTTTATTTAGGCGGTTTATGACTCCGGGATGTGAAGGCTTATACAGCTCCGTCGTCGCCGGCTTATGACTTCGGGAGTGGCGGCTATCATAGCCTTGTGTCGCCGGCTTTCTGATTTTGCCCCTTCTTCAGGGATATTTTCATGTGTTGATTTTGGTTTTGTTGGATGAGATCTCAAATAGATCGATTGATGCTCTCCGACGATGAAGATTAGGCGATGAAGATAACGGGATGGAGGTTCTGGAGTTCTTTAATCACATGCTTGGGGCTTGGTGGCTCTGGATGAGATCTTGACGATGCTGGATGGACGCTCTCCTGTGAAGAAGCTCAGCTGTGGAAGGTGCATGTGTTTTTCGGTGTGATTCCGGCCAAACGCCTCGTGGTTCTCCTGCGTTGGGGAAGATGGAGAGACTTGGTGACACGTGTTTCCTCGCTGTTGCGGTTTGAACACGTGTGTTTCGACGTGTTTTTGTGAAGAAGATAGATAGTTTAGTTGGACCTATGTTGGACCTTGTCCTAGTTTGTTTTTTACTCGCTTATTTGGGTCTTAGCTGTTTGAATTCGTATGGGCCTTTTATAGGCTTCTTCTTGTAATCTTTTTCTTCGGTTAATAAAATTATAAAATGACGAAAAATATATATAATTCTTTTAGTTAAAGTTTGACACAATAGTAACATAAAAGAAGCAATTTCCAATGTGTTTGTTTCTGTTGAAAAAAAAGCTTGTTTCAGCTTTTCCATAATCTCCACAAAATCCAAACATGCAAATCCTTATAATGATATAATCTTGCTAAAGAACTCACTAGAAGACATAGGGGAAAACAGTCAATTCAACCATGAACCTAACTCTTCCATTGTTTTCATTTACAAATTTTTGAATCAAAGTCTAAAACACCATGAACTACTAAAAGTTTAAACTATAAACTAGATTTTGATCCACACAACCGCGCTGATTGATTTTTATATATATATATATATATATATAATTTATATCATTAATGACGTTAGTCATATATTTAAATATCTATATAACTATTCATAACACAATAATTTTATAGTTTACATATTGATATCAATAGTTTCAATAGTTTCTTATTATATATTTATCTGATTGATTTGTATTTTCTTTTTAAATAAATTAATATATGCATAAAAATCATATGTGAAATTATTTTATATTTAATTTATACTAATTTCTGATTTGGGTTTCAAAGTTAGATTACCGTTTAGCAATTTTTTATTTTTATTTAGATAATATCTTATTGTATATATAAAATTTTTAGATATGTTAATTTTATTTATACATATATCACATAGTTACTAATGTTAATCCGTTTTGCTTTTAACATTAATTTTTTTAATTTATGAAAATAAAATCGATTAATTTTATCAATTTAGTGTAATTTTATGACATTTACTTCAATATAATAATTTTATTTGAATATGATAGATTATGTAAAATAGATAAAAAGAATATAATTTTTATTTTCCTTTTATAAAAGATAGCTAGATATATATATTAATATATAATTATATTTCATTACTATTTCCAAATTAGTGAAATATTTACATAATTTTTTTTTAAATTTAAAATCTTGCTAAAATGTTTTTCAACAGATTTGCTAAAAAAAGTAATATAGATTTATAGCTAAAATAAAAAGATATCGAAAGATATTATGATTTAAAGTAGTGACAAAAATATGAAATACATTTAATAAAAAACATTAGTGATGGTCCAAACAAAACAAAATCACACATAAAATAGATAGATTAGATTTTAGAGATCAAATATATAATTGAAAAATATTAGTTAAATTATTATTACAAATTCAATACAAAATAATACATGAGTTTAATATAATTACATAATTAATTAGATACGTAAAATGTTTATTTAGTAAAAATTAAATATAAATTTATATTTTAATAATTATGAAATTAATTAAATATTTAAAAGGTTTTTTAAGTGAAAACGAAATATACATTTATATTTTTTAAAATACGAAAGAAATTACAGATTTTAAAAACGTTGGTTTTAATGAAAAATAAAATATATATTTATATTGTAAATAAAATATATGAAAATATTTTTTAAATGTAAATGAGAGAAAATGTAAATGAGAGAAAATATAGGAATATCTATGTAATTTTTCTTAGAACAATTTAAATATTTCAAATATGTATACAAAAATTCATTTAAGTAAATTCCTAAGAAATGATTCAAATAGAAAAATCACACATGAAATAAGTCATGACTTCTCTTTTAATATAGTAGATATAAAGCATTGAATTGTGGTCGATTCCATCAACTGGAATGAATCTATACTATTAAAAGTGAAGGCATCCTTGAAAAATCGACTAATAGAAGTTGTGTGCACCCTTCATTAATGTCATTTTAGTAATTTATTTTCGTCTTACATCTATATATATATATTGAATGTTACAAATCATATCACATTAACCATATACCGATTTAATCTCTCTCTTCCCATTAATTACTCTAACCATTAATTATTCTCTTTTTTCCATTAATTATTCTCTCTTTTCCCATTAATTACTCTAACCATATTTCATATTATATTTCATACATTTATTGATTTCCAACATTATATTACACGATTTGGTATGTGCATCATATATGGACTTTATAACCACATTTCATACTATATTTCATACATTTATATTGTATTATACACTTTATATTACATGATTTCAATCTATAGATTTTCAGCATTATACTTTTCTGGTTGACTTTTTTGGTATATAAATCATATATGGAATTTATAACTATATTCCAAACTATATTTCATACATTTATATTGTGTTATACATCTTATATTACATGATTTCAATCTATATATTTTTAACAATATACTTTTTTGGTTAACATTTTTTGGTATATGCATCATACATGGACTTTATAAACCTTCATTTCATTTATATTGTGTTATAGGCCTTCATTTCATGATTTATATTCATATATGAAATATGTTTTCATGTCTCACTAAATTTACCCATATTTATATACCATACTATATTTCATACAATTATATTGTGTTATATACCGTATACTACATGATTTCAATCTATATATTTCCAGCACTGTACTTTTTTGGTTGACATTTTTTGGTATATGCATCATACATGGACTATATAAACTTTCATTTAATTTATATTGTGTTATAAACCTTCACTAGATGATAACTTGCGCGCATGCGCGGGGTGAAATTTTTATACTAATATTTATTCATTAAATGGTTTTTAACATTTTGCAATACTACAGTATTTATCGATTATAAAATGATGAATACAAATGTTGGTATCTTAAATCATCATAGGTCTGGACGGTTAAGACTTCGGCGGTTTTAGTTTGATTGACACGTATTTTCAGATTTTGGTATTATTCTCATAAATCCTATTTGAATTTTACTAATTATCGGATTAGATTCGATTCGATCTTCTCAATTTAGTTTGGATTGGATTGTAACCAATATCTGAAATCATTCCCAAAAATATTTGTTAAACATTAGAAGTTGACAAAAAAAATCAAAATATTTAAACTATTAATAAATCTAATTTAAAATTAGTTAAATTATCTAAACAAACTAAAAGATATTAAAAAAAAGAAGCAAATAAAATAAACTACAAAAATCTTTCGAATACTATAATTTGTATCTACTAACCTCAAACCTTTTCACTGAAATTTTTAAATTAACATATTTATAGTATGAATATCTACTAATGATACTTCATATTCGTACGATTTATGATAATCTGTATCTTCTTTGGAAAAAAACAAAGTTAAACCATTGATCATAAAATTTTCAATGTGGGATTTTACTATTTTTAGTTATTTATGGTCGTTTTAAAAAATTTAAAATATAACCTATAAGAAAAAATTTAATTTTTTATTATATATTTAAATGTGATTGTTTAATTTATTTTAATAATTTAAAATTAAACAAAAAAGAGAGAGGATACAAAAATATGTATTATTCATAATCATCAATTACATATATATGTTAATCATATTAGGTAATTCCGTAGCTTTTATTTAAGGAAATAAAATATATTGTTTTATACCTAGTAGAGTTGGTCCCTTAAAAAATGTCTATATATTATAGTCCTAAATGCAAGAAATTAAATGTTACATTATTTCATTCCTAGCAAAGTTGGTTCATTAAAGTTAAAGCTGAGAAGCTCTGTGAGCTTGACACGTAAGCATGCTCTCCAAGGTTGTGCATTTATGAATGCTTCAGGATTAATATATAAGGGATTTCATGATCTATCTTCATATATGAAATATGTTTTCATGTTTCACTAAATTTACCCGTATTTATAAACCATACTATATTTCATACATTTATATTGTGTTGTAGATATTATATTACACGATTTCAATTTATAGAATTCCAACATTATACTTTTTTGGTTGACATTTTTTGGTATATGCATCATACATGGACTTTATAAACTTTCATTTCATTTATATTTTGTTATAGACCTTCATTTCATGTTTTTCTTCATATATGAAATATGTTTTCATGTCTCACTAAATTTACCTGTATTTATATATCATAGTTAGACAACATATAGTGATATCAACCAAAAAAGATATATCATCACTCTCATGTTGACATTTAATAGACGAGATACGTTTTGTTAAGAAAATATTGCAAATACGATTACTATTATTATCTTCCTACTAAAATAAAGAAATTGCTTTACCTACAAGTTATAGATTAACCACAATCAATATCATAGATTCCATAAATTTTGGTAACTTACCGTAGTTGGATTACCATTAACCGTTCAACTTTAAACTTCCTAACTAATTCAAAAGCTTCAAGAAATATTTTTTATTCCTCGAAAGAGATATTTTAAAAAATCGTATGAAATTATCTCCCCTATATTCGTGTAACCTAATTGTATATCGTCCCTACCTATTATAAATATAGCCTCTCTTAACCATTATATTTATCACCCCTTCAAAAAATTAAAACAAAAATGGCAAATAATTTGCTGTTGTCTTTCTTGAGCGATATAAAACCGAGGAAGACTGCTGTCGCATCGACGTCAAAATCCTTCATACGTGGAAGCATTTTGATGAAAGACTAAGGGAGTCCATGGAACTAATCCTTTGTGATGCAAATGTAAATTTATCGTTTTGTATAGATTTTTGATTTAGATATCTTCATTTCGTTAAAGTTTAACCTAAATGATAATGTTTTATGTTTATATAGGGAAGTAAGATCCATGCCTCGTGTAACAAGACATACATTCCTCGACTGGCAAAAGAAATTACTCAAATGCTTATGATTTATTTTTGGTTATAAGTGAGGTCCAAATCTCAAAGGCTTATGACGTAAGTCAGATCTTTGTTAATCCTGAAATACCAGAGACATATGAATTTAAACAACGGTATTTGTCATGTTCAATTAAAATGTTTTCACTTTATAATAGTATAGACTAAATTATAAAACTTATTTATAATCGCAGAGGTAATGATGATTCTCGAGCGTTAATCCTGGCTGAATCAAAATCGCAGAGGTAATGATGATTCTCCATCAATCCGTTTTAGGATTATTTTTGTTTAGAAATAATGTTTTTAGTTATGTTTTGACAATCGCGTAATGATGATTCTCGAGCGTTAATCCTGGCTGAATCAAAATCGCATTTTGTTTTCACCCAATAATTTTCATAATATTTGCTTTTTTCTTGACGATTTATTGACTGATTTATTTATATGAAGAATACATAGTGTTGCATAAAACAGATCAATATGCTATGATATAAGAAACGAAAATTGATTTATACTATATTTGATGCACATTAAAACAAAAAATGAGATACTTGGAGTAACAAATCTCTTTTCTTACTACAAAATCTTGCAATATTTAAATTATTCCTTATATATACTTGGAGTTATCTTTGACTCTCATAAAAAAATTGTTTTTGAGTTACCTTTGACTCTCATAAATTAATTTAATATTTTATTTTATGGTCAACAAAAAAATTGAAGCCCTTCTTAAGCATGGGTCAAAATTGAATATTATTTTTTTTGTTCAAAAATCCTAGATGTAATTATTTTAGCTAACATAAATAAACTATATAAGAAGCGCGGGTCAAAATTTAATATTATTTTTATTGTTCAAAAATCATAGATGTAATTATTTTAACTAACATAAATAAACTATATAAGAAGCGCGTGTCAAAATTGAATATTATTTTTATTGTTCAAAAATCATAAATGTAATGATTTTAACTAACATAAATAAATTATATTATTTGATTAACATATTTATTGGATTTAACTACAAATTTGTAATACAATTTTGGGCATTTTCAATAGTATTGATTTTTCAAATTTACTATAAGCCATGGACCCATCCAATTTTGGTTTCAATCTAATATGTGTTTTAATTCTTCATACTCTCACAACACTTAATTTTCTGATTCTCGGTTCAATCACAAACTGACTCGGTTATGCAAAACTCAATGAAAAGATCCAACTAAAACGTTAAATATACATTAAATTTAACATATAAAACTATCATATAGTAAAAATAGAATCATTTGATATATTTTGTTACAACCAAAATAAAATCCACGCTTCTCAAACGCGGGTCAAAATCTAGTTTTAGTTATTTGGGTTCCGGTGATGATCTGACACATGACAAATAAATTTGGTTCGCTTTAAAATTAAACAATTGATTCTTTTTTTTTTTTAAAGCCGATTAGATAAAACTAGAGATATTTACTTTGGAAGACACAATATCAGTTTGCAATTACACCAACAGACACAATTCTATATGACACACATTGTGGTTGTCTTTTTACCTTAATGTCCCTTAACTGAGCCGGTTTTATCGTTAACTAAATTTCCTCTTCCATTATTTCCATTTAGTTAGAATGATATTTTTTTAAAAATGAAAAATAGAAAATTAATCGAGACCTTACCTTTTCCATTATCTTTTCATCCAAATCTAAAAACAGATCCAAATAAAATCTTCATCTAAAATCGATCTTTGATACTGCTCCCTAATCCTCCAAAAATATTTTCTCTTCTTGAAATTCCCAAATCTGGAAAATTTTCACAAAGTGAACCCTAGATCTAGAAATCCAATTTAGAATGAGAAATTAGAGAAATTGAACTCCAATCCCCTTTCTCTCTTTCGTCATTTTTTTCTCGATCCGAGATTGTCTTTAGTCCCCTTTCTCCCTTTCATCATCTTTTTTTCGATCTGAAACACCTTTTTCGATCGGTGGTGATGGTTAGGAACTTAACGGCAGTGGATATATCAGTGGAGGCGATGGTGGTTAGGAGCTTGGCAGTCGCAACATAACTATGAACGAGACTCAATAGCATGGAAGCGGTGGCGTGGCAGTGGAAGTCGTGGTTAAGGTGGATGTGGATACCACAATGGAGATGTGTGGTTATGGAGGAGGTGGTGGTGGAAAAAGAGAGTTGGGATATAGTGGTGGTCAATACGGTGGTGGTGGATACATAGGACGTGGCTACTCAAAAGGAGGATGTGGTGGATACGGTGCATGTGGAAGTTATAAGGATGGGGACTATGGAGGTGGCGGCTCGAATGAATGACTTCTCTCATTGTCCACCGAAGTGAATGAGCCTTAACCACAACACTCTCAACCACAACAACATTCCCCTTAACCACGAGATTCCCATCCACAACACACCTGACCACCACAACAATCACACTAACCATGAGAGCCTCATCCACAACACACCGACCACCACAACAATCGCACTAACCATGAGAGCCTCATCCACAACACACCCGACCACCACAACAATCGCATTAACCATGAAAGCCCCATCAAATTACTGAGAGGTCTGTATATGACAATCACAGTGATTTGCTTTGTTCAGACTATGAGCTACGTTTTGTTAAAAGCTGAGTTTATGCTCGGCAAGCTGACGAACGGAAACGACAAAGGTAGTTACTGTTCACCTTCTCTTTCACCATAATTCCCAGGACACTAAGCTTAAACGTAAAACTCAAATTCTTCACCTACTTTCTCAATTTTCAAAACCATTAATTTACACTCTAAAAAATGTGTTTCTTCGTAGCCGTTTGATTTTCTGTCTTTAAATTGATCTGACGCCCATAAACCATTCACATAAACCCATATTTCTACTTTTTTGGTTTATAACTTTATCATTAAATGCAACCAGAGACCAACTAAGTTTCTTTACGGTTGCCTCTTAAAACAAACAATTTTTCCTTCCATAAAAACAAGGTTATTTTCGTCCTAAATAAAACAGCTGTCATGGTAAAGTGTGTCAAAACAACATTGTGTCTTCGAGTGTAAAGATAACTCAGAAAGTGTTCTTTTATGTAAGTGTCTCATAAAACTACGTCGAATACCAAAATGACATCATTTGTCTTATCGACTTTTTAGAAAGAATCAGTTGGTCCGATTTTAAACCGACTCAATTTAATTTGCCGTATCCACCACTTCATCACCCAAACCTAAATAAACAGAAATTCATTCCAGTTTTGATGGAATCGACCACATTTTAATACTTTGTGTTTATAGTTTAAAATTTTACTAGTTCATGGTGTTTTAATTGACAAAAAAAAAAGATATTGGCAATACCTAAAGCCCTCCAAATTTGGTTAGCATACTCACAATCCAAAAAAGAGATGCACCTCTGTTTCTTCAGCTTGAAAGCAACGTTTGCAGAGCACATCCGTAGTGATGTGTCTTCTCTTTAACTTATTCCCAATAGATAGACTGTGAGAGAGAAGTCTCCACAGAAAATTTTGTAACTTCGCTGGAATTTTTGTCTTCCAAATTTTCTATTTTAAGAAGACATTGCCATATGTTGGAAGAACAACAGAACCACCTGGTAGGTGGGTAGCCAACCAGTAGCTAGGTTTCACAGTGTAGATTCCATCATCATTATAATCTCAACCTATTAAATCTTGTCATGAACTTATAGTAACAGGCACTACCAACTCATAATCTTCTAAGCAAAAAAAACACAAAGTTTACACAAATTCCAATCAGCTTTAGTGTTGTTGAAGTATAAATCAACCTTTTCATCTATCTCTGTTCTTGGTCTCGGGGGTTTTGGAGGATGTACTGGTAACCATAGACCAGTTCACATATTATTGAACGTTCCATCTCCTATAAGATGTCGCATTCCTTTTAACCACCAACTCCTTACCATACATAATAGATTTCCATGCATAAGAAGATTTCTTCTTAACAGTATATATATATATAACAAGTATACATTTTTTTAAATGTGAGTCAATGAAAACTAAAAAGCCTCTATATGGTATAAGATATGAGCTAATGGTAACATAAAAATACCATTTCAGCTTTCCACTGTTTCTGGACTCAAATCAAAACATCAATATTTTTATTTTATAATACAATAAATTTATATGTCCTATACACACAAACTACAAATTATTAATTTTTGGTTTTATATATGGTATAGTTTGTAGAGACATGAAATACTAACAATATATATATATATATATATATATATATATATAACAAGTATACATTTTCTTAAATGTGAGTCAATGAAAACTAAAAAGCCTCTATATAGTATAAGATATGAGCTAATGGTAACATAAAAATACAAGCTAGGAATCCCGGAAGACATCAGTGGCTCTAAATGCAAGCTTTTTGCATTCCTAAAGGATAAGCTAAGGAATAGAGTTAATGGATGGACGGGGCAGTGGTTATCAAAAGGAGGCAAAGAAGTTATGATTAAGTCGATTCTGTTAGCACTTCCGACTTATGTGATGTCATGTTTCCTCCTTCCATTAGAGATTTGTGATGCTTTAGCTAGTGTCATTGCACAGTTTTGGTGGAGCTCGAATCCCCCCAAGAGAGGTATACACTGGTCGACATGGGATAAGATATGCTTACCGAAGGAGGAGGGAGGGATTGGATTTACGATGATTCATGAATTTAATCTGGTATTGCTAGCAAAGCAGCTATGGAGACTGGCTCAGAACCCTGATTCATTGGTAGCTCGCGTTATGAGAGGTAGGTATTACCGATCAAGTTCGCCATTGAGGACTCTTGATGTCAGCAGCCCATCATATGTGTGGACTAGTATATCAGCGGCGAGAGAATTGTTAATGTTGGGGATTAGACAGAAAGTACATTCAGGATATGAAGTAAGAGTATGGGAGGATCCATGGATTCCTACGATCCCAGCAAGGCCAGCATTTCCTCTCGCACCAGTTATTCACCAAAATTTGCGAGTGAGTGACCTTATTAACCAACAAACGAAGTGTTGGGATTTGGATAGACTGGAGAACTACATAGCTGCAGCTGATATACCACTTATAAGGAGCATGGCAACTAGTACAACACACCATAGGGATACGTACTGTTGGAGTTACACAAAAAATGGCCAATACACAGTTAAATCTGGATATTGGGTTGCCAGAAATATACTGCGAAAGGAGGAGGATACTGTAGTTTGTGAGCCTAGTATCACAAAACTTCAAGCACATGCTTGGAAGGTTAAGGCACCGCAGAAGATTTGTCATCTTATGTGGCAAATAATAACAGGGCATCTGGCTGTCACAAGTGCTCTCAACTATAGACATATGCGTTGTGATAACCATTGTCCACGATGTGGGGATCCAGAAGAAACAGTTACACATGCAATCTTTCAATGCCCACCTGCCATGCAAGTTTGGGCATTATCTTCTACGCCGTCCAGTCCCACCCTTTTCCCATTACAAAGTACATATTCGAATATGGACTATCTTTTCTGGAGGAAGAATGCGATAATGGAACCGGAAATGGACAGGGACCCTTATCCCTGGCTAATTTGGTACATTTGGAAGGCTCGAAACGATAGGCTGTTCAGAAGAATTGATAGAGACCCACTGGAATTAGCCAGATATGCAGAGAGTGAGTGTCAAGCTTGGTTCCAAGCTAATGAACAATATTTAGTACCAGATCAAGGACACATGGATATGGACCAGACCATAAGTCTGGGAAATATCTGCATGATTGACGGTTCATGGACTTCTACGAGTCAATTCAGTGGATGTGGATGGGTATGGACTGATTATATGGGGAGTAGGCAGCTAATGGGTATGAGTAATGTGAGTAAGATGGAATCGGCTTTGCACTCTGAGCTGGAAGCACTGCGGTGGGCAATGGAGAACATGATTCAACATTCGCCATGTCAGAGCTATGGGACGGACTGCAAGGAGTTAATAGCGATGCTTAGAGATCCCGATGGCCGGCCAACTTTCTCAACGGAGCTAGAAAAGATCATGACTCTGCAGATTTGTTTTCCAGATTTTAAGATCTCCTATGTTCCTAGGACGGCAAATGTAGTTGATGATTCTCTTACCAAAACGGCTCGGTCCTTTTATCGACACTTATTGTATGTTGGTTGTTCTATTCCGGTCTGGCTTCCTATACCACCTCAAGCTTGAGTAATAGATCAGCCGTTTGTTACCAAAAAAAAAAAAAATACCA
This sequence comes from Eruca vesicaria subsp. sativa, assembly GCA_932364175.1. Lineage (NCBI taxonomy): Eukaryota > Viridiplantae > Streptophyta > Magnoliopsida > Brassicales > Brassicaceae > Eruca > Eruca vesicaria. The sequence goes on along the minus strand of CAKOAT010121821.1, from coordinate 7,197 downwards.
TTTCTGCTTTCCACTGTTTTTGGACTCAAATCAAAACATCAATATTTTTATTTCATAATACAATAAATTTATATGTCTAGTAAATTATTTGGAGTTACACTAATCAATGCATTCCCTCTAAGATGATTCTCATACAAGTTTTCGTTGATCCCTTTTTGTCAGTAACTAAATTCGTTTGACTAAAAAATCTCTAGTACCTTATTGGTATCATATCTTTGTTAGTTATGCCTGAAATTAGTAATAAAAATAATAAAAATCAGATAATTAGGATTTTATAAAAAATACTATTAATATTTTAAAATTTGATTTACAATAATTTTCCAGTGTAGCAAATTTGTATTATCCTATATCATCTCTCATGGAGAATAAATGGTAAACGAGTTTTCTTAGACTATGGATAAAAAGGATTATAAAAATATCTTTTTCACTCAAAACACCCTCTCATTTTTAACCATTTGTGCATTTCTATGTGGAAACAAAAAATAGTCAAATAAATAATATTCTAAACGATCAGTTTGGACAACCTTGAACAATTCTGTAAATAAAAAACTATATATTGTACATTTGATCTGATGGTAAGAATAGTTTATAAACACAATTTTTAATTTTATTTTATGAAGTCAAATTTATACACATATACATATCCAATATAACTCTCTTTTTTGTTACAATTTCTTTTGAAAAATGCATATCAAACCGATGATGAACATACTNTTTGGACAACCTTGAACAATTCTGTAAATAAAAAACTATATATTGTACATTTGATCTGATGGTAAGAATAGTTTATAAACACAATTTTTAATTTTATTTTATGAAGTCAAATTTATACACATATACATATCCAATATAACTCTCTTTTTTGTTACAATTTCTTTTGAAAAATGCATATCAAACCGATGATGAACATACTATCGTTAATACATATTATCTTAGATATATTAGTATATGAACGAAAAAAAATTAAAGGATGTGGGTACAATGGATGTAATATTATAAAACGTAGTCTCAGTTTGCTCTATGAAATATGTACTTTAAGGGTTGTAAGTTAAATAAATAACATTTTGAACTTTTCATCATACGCATAGGCTGTGTTTACAAACGTAAAATGTTCGATCAATTTTAAAAACCTTGAAACATTTATGCTACATCTCTATGTCGCTTACCAAAAAACCAAGCTTCTCTTATCACTTCATCAAACATCTTCAGTGCAAAGTTTCATTTTCAACACTACGCATCCACTAATCAAGTGGAGATTGTATTATTTGCAATTAATATTTGGATGTAGCTCCAAAATCATTTCTAAGTTATTTTATGTTTACCTTTTTACAATACATGAGTTACTACTGACACATCGTGTCACAGCCACATCTATTGTTGTGGAACAAAGTCTTTTTTGTCAAGAAGTAACTTTAGTAGAGCTAGTAATTTTTGGCTGGAGTGTTAGTAGCTACTGCTGCAACCGAGCTTGTCTCAAGAAATTTTAACTAAAAACTAGTCTTAGGCCATGCTGATGAAGTTTTTACACTGAAAAAAACACATCATTGCTTATTGTTATCAATCTAATGCACATTGTTCGAGGCTAAAATGTGCTTCGCGACTTGGTATTTTGTATTGTTCACTTGGTTTAAATTGTTTCTCGTTTTGAACTATTTATTGTTATCAATCTAGTTCGGTATGAAAAATATATTAACTTGGGGACATAAGATTATATCATAGAAATAGGTATTATATTTCTATTTTATTCAAGAAAATAGTTCAAAACAAGACACAGTTTAAACCTTATTGAAGCTCATTATAAATCTGCATTATGAAAAAGGAACAATATCATATAGTAGATCATCCGACCTTAGGACGATTGAGGACCGGTCCGTTGGGGCAATTGTTGCTTGGAACTTTGAGGATAACACGGTTACAACAATTGATGGCTGGTAGATAGACATTTTGAGGATATATAAAAGCAGTCACGTGGGGATTGTCCCTTTCAATCTTTCTCTTCGCTTCGACTCCACNAATTTTTGGTTTTATGTATGGTAAAGTTTGTAGAGACATGTTTAGTCAATTTTGTTTATGCACTAGATCACAAATTTATTTTTCTTAGTTTAGATCAAATGACCACCTTTTTCTTTAATTATTTTTTATAAGATATATGTGATTATTTAATAAATCATCACGTTTAGTTATAAATCTATATTATGAATGATTAGAGCGATTGCTCTAAAAATATTGGTACATTATAACCTAAATCGTATAAAATCACACATTTGGAAGCTAAACAAAGATGTGTATAGGGTAAAATATTATTATTTAATGAGATTAAAAAATTGAAAAATATAAGACTTTTTTATTAAATTTGAGTAGATTAAAATAAATAAGAACAAAAAATAACATTTCTTATTTATTCTTACTTTAGTTTCATATATGACAATACTTTCGAAATCTATTATCTATGTCACAGTCACATATAAAAATATTAATCTGTGACTATTATTGTTATTGTAATGTTATGTAAAGTTAATTTTGTTCGCTAACATTGTATAAAGTAAACCCATTGCTCCAAATGAAGCTAACAAAAATTTATTTTGTTATAAAGTATTACATTGGTCAGTATATTATCATGAGTAAAAATGTTATAAAAGGCTCATGAATATTACCTGGGAATTGCGACTGACATCCACTACCTGTGCACTCACAGTAATCACATTGAGGACCAAGAAATGGACAACTGTTTTTCATTTTGTGTTTTCTCTCTCGTTAACTTCTGACAAAATAATTGATAATCTTTGAAATACTAACAATATATATATATATATATATATATATATATATATATAACAAGTATACATTTTCTTAAATGTGAGTCAATGAAAACTAAAAAGCCTCTATATGGTATAAGATATGAGTTAATGGTAACATAAAAATACCATTTATGCTTTCCACTGTTTTTGGACTCAAATCAAAACATCAATATTTTTATTTCATAATACAATAAATTTATATGTCTAGTAAATTATTTGGAGTTACACTAATCAATGCATTCCCTCTAAGATGATTCTCATACAAGTTTTCGTTGATCCCTTTTTGTCAGTAACTAAATTCGTTTGACTAAAAAATCTCTAGTACCTTATTGGTATCATATCTTTGTTAGTTATGCCTGAAATTAGTAATAAAAATAATAAAAATCAGATAATTAGGATTTTATAAAAAAATACTATTAATATTTTAAAATTTGATTTACAATAATTTTCCAATGTAGCAAATTTGTATTATCCTATATCATCTCTCATGGAGAATAAATGGTAAACGAGTTTTCTTAGACTATGGATAAAAAGGATTATAAAAAATATTTTTTCACTCAAAACACCCTCTCATTTTTAACCATTTGTGCATTTCTATGTGGAAACAAAAAAATAGTCAAATAAATAATATTCTAAACGATCAGTTTTGGACAACCTTGAACAATTC
>CAKOAT010121710.1:27615-88286 GCA_932364175.1 Eruca vesicaria subsp. sativa | reverse complement strand
AAATGATGGATGCGTGGTTTGAACCCACGATCTTGCATGTTTAATTCAACACCTTATACCACTTGGCTAAAGTGTATTTCATTGTTTGTAATCATCTTACCAAGACTATAACTTTTTTAAAAATACCTAGGGGACCCACAAAACTGCTGACGTGGCGCGTTGTGGAGCCTAGAAAGTGTACTATTATAATATAGATTTAGCTCGACGTCCAGAAGGAGTTAATCGGGCAAGCTTCAGATGGTTTTTTTTTTCCGGTCTAATAACAGTTAAATCTTAAAAATAATTATTTGATATTGACTAAATAAATTTAAATATTTTAATTTTTTTATTAGATGAATTTTGAGAATGTGTATATACCTAAAACTACTTTTTCTTTTTTTTTTCTACGACAACTATTAAACTAAGTAACTAAACCTTTCGGCTCGGATAGCCAAACTGGACGGGTATAATCAATATACAACATAGCTGAAGAAGAATGTCTTTCACCACGTGAAAACTTGTCCGCCATAGTATTTTGTGCCATTGGAATATGTCGAATCCGGAAATTAGGAAAAAAAATTCTCACTGCGTAAATTCTTCCATGTGTGTAGAGAAATCTAGCCATTCTTCAGGTGATGACACCATCTTCACCAATTGAGAATAATTCGTTACAAATACTACATCAGAGAACTGGAGGGTCTTCATGCATTTCATTGCCCATATCAGATCTTCACATTCAGCATGCAAAGGTGATAGACGACATCAAAGATTCATCGCCCCCATCATTACCTCAGCCGATCCTGTTTTTCGGCAATACCATCCTTGGCCACTATAGATGTCTTCATCCCTCTATGTACCATCGACATAACAAACTTTAGTATTTTATAGGGGGTGCCAGTTAAATATCGTTTGATTAATCCCGTGTTGATTAGGCATCGACAATTGTGCTTCATTCCATAAAGCTCCTTCCACTTCTGCTACCCGGAGAATTTTCTGAGGATTTCCATTCTTACTCTTATTAATCTTAACATTTCTATTTTTCCAAATATATGACAAAATCTATGGAAAATAGCTGAAATCCTCATCTTTCGAGAGCCTCCATAACAGATAACCTAAGTTGGGGAACACTGAAGAAACCGGGAAAATGCATGGAGGGAATGGAATCCTAGAGAGAGCCCATGTTTGTAATGCTTGTGGACATTGAAAAAGTGTATGATGCGTGGACTCCTCCTATGCCCCACAGATACTACACCTTAAGTGACAATCAATTCCAAGTGTTTGTCCATTTCTCACTCTTTTGATTAGCCATTTTTTAACCAGAGATCTAGCTGAACAGATACTTCTCCATCCATACGATGATGAATAGGATCTGTTTTCCTCGAGAGGATGTGAATTTCGAAAATATCTACCTATAAAAATCTTTTAGAACAAACAGTTTGGTTTATCTATTAACCGCCAGAACTGTTTGGCCAATAAGGTTGTATTAAAGTCTTGTACATCCCGAGCATCCAATTGTTTTCATATACCGTAACTTAATATTATATATTTTTTATATACCGTAACTTATATTATATATATATAGTCTGATTTCCTGAGAGGCAGAGGGAGAGGTCCATTACCCATGACCCCACTATTCTAATTCAAAGGAATGATCACACATTGTGGAAGCGAGGGAGAGGTACATTACCCATGACCCCACTATCCGTCTACACTTTGTAAGAAAAGACTACAAAAATTAGAAAGTAAGATGAACACGCAAAATTTTATAAAAAAACAGATTTACGAATTAATCTATATATATATATATATTTATATATATATGTTTTGGAGTCTATTAGGTATGTTTTCAGGCCAAGAGCATTTTGGAGTAAAGTGATGATTTATGTGCCCTTATGGAGCTTAAAGGAGAGTTTTCCCGAGATGACTATGAAGATCAGACAACAAGGTCGATATCCAGAGATACATATCGATCGATACACATCTTGTGTGATCGATCGACGACGCTTCCATAGAAGATGACGAATCGAGATACTCCATTGATCGATGTACGTCTTGTACCGTCGATCGATATCGAGCGTGAAGAACAAGTTTGACTCAGCCGACTTGAAGCCCAAGTTCTCTCAATATTACAAGATTTCCCCTGAAGAGTTTTTAACCTAATGAAACTCTTATTTATAGTTATGCCTATGTGTTTTGGCTAGACATGCTTTTTGTGCTTCTTGAGCTTTACATGCTTTCTACATGTTCTGCTTTTTGAATGCTTTTTATCTTCTTAGTTCTTTGATTTATTAAAGTATTTTTTTCATCTTATTCTCATTTTCATAAAGGGTTATAGAGTTCTAGATTTAGAAGAACACACAAAGAGATTTGTTGTTTAAAAGAACCAAGTGTTCAATCTTCTAATCTTATGAATTTCTATTATTACCTTGATGCTATGAATCACTTAGCCATGTCTGAGTAGATTCATTTGTTAGATTTAGGGTTTAAATACTTATGAGGGATTAGCCCCAACTATGGACTATTGAGTTGTGATATTCATTATCCTGATGAACCCTAATGCTTACTCTAGAATAGCTAACTAGAGTATGATCATGGAATGATTTAACTTGTTAATCATCATCCTGAAATCATCTAGCATAAGCTGAGATCCTCTAGGGACGAACGAGAGCCGGTCTATGATCTTGGTGAACACATATTCAATTCGATCTGAAACTATATCGATCGATACTCCTATAGAGTAATCGATCTACGGCAACCCATATCGTCCGATATCGCTGTCAAACCATCGGTCGATATTACCGACAGTTAGATCAATGGACGACGCTAATAGCAATTGCTAATAGACTTATCTAAGAATTGAAAATTTTTAATATCTTGCAAGCAACTTATAAAGATATCTGTAGCATTATAATCCTGATTATCTGAATAGCAACCTTGAATCTAACTATTTTCTTTTATTGTTTAAAACCTAAACCAATTCTCTTGAGCAACTCTCCATTGCTCACAACTGCAATTTACTTTTAAACTTTAATCAACCTAGCATAATCACTTAGGATTATATCTTTTGTGTTCCTTAGTTCCTTGTGGATTCGATCCCTAAGTACTACAACTGAACCTCTTATTTGAGAGAGTAATTCACTCCTTAGGGTATTTGAGTGATATCAGTAAGAAACCGAACTGTCCAACTATTCACTGTGTTGTTTACTCTTTCATTTAAAAATCCAAAAATCTGAATTTCCGACCCGCCTAAATTTTCTGGAATACCAAGATAGTTTCCCACCCCAACCAATTTTACAATACATAATAAATTGTGTATATCCAACCTTATCCCATCTAGGACTTTGTGACCAAATTGAATTGACAATTTTGAAAAATTAAATTGTTGACCAGATACAGTCTCATAGTCCTTTAGAAGTTTTAAAATGACCCCATATTCCTCCACCGTAGCCTTAGAGAAACCAAGCTATCATCCGCAAACAATAAATGTGATATGGCCGGGCTACCCCGTGCAATTTTTAAACCGGTTAGCCTCTTTTCCATTTCTTCTTTCCTAATATTAGCAGTAAGGACCTCTGTGCATAGTATAAATAGGTATGGAGAGAGAGGATCTCCTTGTCGCAAACCTCTCTCCGGAACAATGTGACCTTTTGGTTGTCCATTTAATAAAACCTTATAGTTAACAAAGGAATTGCAGTGCATCACCAGCGCCACCCACTCCTTAGAAAAGCCCATCTTTAAAAGTAAACGCTGTAAGAAGGGCCATTCCACTCTATCGTAAGCCTTACTGATACACTAAAATTGGATCTTGTCCATTGTCAAGTTAACAGTGTAGTTAAAATATTCTTAGATTCAATTCCAGAGAACCAGTTCACACTTTATATTTATAGGATCATAATTAAGCTAAAACAGTAGTGAGATTTTCAAGTTTCAAGTAACATAATAAGCAAGTAATAAGGTGAGGTTGTTTTCAAACTGATTAAAATCGCTAGTCTAGGGTTTCTTCGTATGGAACTCACAAACCAAGCAATTATTCAAGTCAAGTTTATGCAGGTGTAAACTCGGATCACTCAGGTAGAAACAACCCACTGTCGTGGTATTGGTTCTCTTTGCAAATCACCCTTGATACCTAAACTCTCGTTTGGATCAAGACATGACAACAAGCTTTAGAGATCAAGTCCGATAAGTTCACAATACACCCTAATATCTACTCTCGCTGACTAGGGATGCAAAGCTAATTCAAATCATATCAAGTTATCAGTCAACGGTTAGCTAAATTGATTAACCCTAATTCGTGCACTAAGTGATCAGTTCAAGGCAAGCAATAAGAGCAGATGTGAATGTAGACAATTTTAAGATGACTTATTTATGCTTCAGCTCACGATTCCAAAAACCCTAAAACCCTAAACTAACTCGGTGACTACTATGACATAACAAAAGAATAGAGAGACATGATTTTTGAATAATACTGCATGCAATAGATAATAGAAATCAGAGGGCTCATGATAATCTTCTCTAGGAGATAGATGAAGCCTTCTCCCTTACAAGTAGCAAATCGCCAAATCACAAAGATCTCTAGGGTTTTCCTGCGTAAAAACTAAGGTAAACTAATAAAGTAAAAAGGATAAGAATATATATAGGAGCCACATGCGTCTGGAGGGCAAATAGGGAAAATTTAGGGCAAATCCCAAAATAGAATATTTAGTTCCTTAAGTATTGGAGAACAGGCCATCAGGTTGCTCCGCTCATGCAAGAACAGTCTGTCCGACTATTCCAGTTGTGAAAACCTTCAAGTCATGCTCTTTTTCCACTTCTTTCGCTCCATCCGATCATTCTTCTCGCCTATTAGATCCTCAGACCTGTAATGACTCAAAAGGACTAGAAAGACTAGATAAAACCTTGAAAACCATTAGTAGGACATACTTATAATGTGCCAAAAACACAATATATCACTTACCCTTATATGTCTTAACCGCCAGAAACGTATCCTTGCAGAAGTTATTAGTATGCAACCCATGAAACATCTCCCGAGAAATGAAGATATTGTCGGAAATAATCTTCCTGATACAAAAGTAGACTGGGTTTCCGAAATAAAATTTGGTAGTAGACTTTTTAGTCTCTGACAGAGAACCTTTGAAATAATTTTATAACCAACATTACATAAACTTATACGATGCAACTCAGTCACCCTATTCGGCCTAACCGTTTTAGAAATAAGAAAAATATTTGTTGAATTCAGGCGAGCATCAAAAACTCCCGTTGAGAGAAATTCATTAATCATCGCAACCACATTCCCTTTGATTACCAAAATTGTTGATAAAAAAGTGATGTCATACCATCAGGACCAGGAGTTTTTTCCGGATGCATCATAAAAAGTGTTGTTCGCACCTCCTCCTCTGATGCTCTAGCCATTAACTTAATGTTTTGAGCTTCTGTCACCCGTGTAGGGATTTCCTCCAGGAAACTATCAAACTCTGTCGGCAAGGAGGTATGAAACAGATCTGTAAAATACTTAACTGCCACTCCCTCAATTTGAGCTCCTGAGTGTATCCAGTGTCCGTCCTCATTGTACAAACCAATGATTATGTTCTGAATGCGTCTTTGCTTAGTCAAAGCATGATAGAATCTTGTATTTTTATCACCACAGGTATACCACATAGTCCTACTCTTTTGTTCTCAGTATTGTTCTTCGTCTTGATATGCCTCTTTAAGTTTCATAGAAACCTCTAATACCTCTTCATCAGATTTTGTGAAATCATTCTGAATTTCTTCCAACGCTTTTTGTAAATTATTTATTTTATCTTTCTCATATGGAGGATTTTCCTTCCTCCATACCGATATTTCATGTCTCCAAGAGTGAATTTTTTCTACAACTCCACCACAATCCCTTCCCTCTCTCGAATTCCACCCTCTCGTGATTGACTCCATTAACCCATCCTGACCGATCCATCTCTTATCAGACCTAAATTGCTGTCAAAATTTGGGAATCATATCCTCCATTGAAGCCACGATGGGTCGATGATCCGAGCCAGCCACTTCCAAGTACTCCACAAAAGAACAGAAGAATACATTGTGCCAGTCATTATTTCCAAGAGCCTGATCCAGACGACATTTAAAAACTTGGCTCTATCTCCTTCCACTCCAAGACAAAGTATTACCAAGACAAGGAAACTCTAGTAAACCACAATTTTCAATCATGTTATTAAAGTATCTGCATGATGGAGGACACCACTCTCTTTCTCATGATTCCCTGTAATTTTATTTAAATCACCCATAATAAAACCATGGTTCATCCCTGGAAATTCCTGTTCTTGTTAATCTTTCCCAAACATGCTCCCCCAGATTTTGATTTGGCTCCGCGTAGACAAATGATAAAAAAAATTTATTTCCTTCGTGTTCTGTTTCGACATCCATTATTCTATTATTTGAAGATATAATGTTGACCTTGTAAGTTGAATCATAAAATAGGGCCAGCCCTCCACTCCGACCTAAAGGATCAACCGTATGAAGGTGACTATATACAAAGTGAAACTGAAAAGACTGGACAAAATCAAACTTTTTCTTTGTCTCAGAAAGAAAAAGAAAAGCTGGTCGATGTTTTGCCCAAATTTCCTGTAAATAACTAATTGTCCATCTGCTCCAAAGACTAGCAATTCAAACTTAATATATTCACTAAGGTATACAAAATATATGAATCTTAATTGGCTGATCGTTTTTTTTTAAACACCACTAAGATGATTAACATATAATCATCATACACCAGACAACCCCGTGATATTACGTGTATACGCAGACCAATTAACCTAATGTGCACACTACCACAATCGAATGGTATGTCGATGTAGCACTTTAGGATCGAACCCACAGAGACCAATGATTACACTTTATTTCTATCCGATCAATATAAAGCTAAAACAATAGTGGAGTTTAAATTGATGGTTTGGTGAGAAACAAGTAACAAGATTTATTAAAGTATGCAAATTTAACAAGAAGCCAGCCTAGGGTTACTTCTTCGGATGGTAATACTTGTAAGCTGAACAATTACTCAAGTGCTAATAAGAAAAGTCCAGAACTCGGATCACTCATAGAACAGCCTACTATCGTGGTACTGTTCTCTATGCTGGTTGATCTTGATACCTAAGCTCTCTCTTGGATCAAGATGCGACAGAGAGAAATAGAGATCAAGTCCGATAGGTTCACCGAACACTCTAATATCTACTTTCGCTGGTTAGGCATACTAGGCTCATTCATAACATGTCTAGCAACCTATTACTTAGTTAATGAATAGATTAAACCTAAGTTCATACATTTAACTGGCCAGATTAATGCAAGCAGTAAGGATGGATATGAATGAAGGCAATATAATGATTCACTTATCTATGTTTAGCTCACGTGGTTAACACCCTATAATTCTAGACAAGGTAGCCGACTACTCAGCCATATCACAAGAGATCAAAGACATGGATATTGAATAATACTGCATAAGAATAACAGAAAACAAAGAGGGTTCAGGAGTTCTTCTCTAAATCAAGATAGATAGCCTTCTACCTTTACAAGAAGAAAATCACAATGTTCAAAGCTCTAGAGTCTGGTTTTTTCTCTCAATACTAGCGTAGAATAATAAAGAGAAACAGAAAAAGAAGATATCTGCAAGCCACAGGCGGCTGGGAGAGAAAATAAAGAGATTACGGCAAATCCCAAAATATGTTGTAGTTTCCTTAAAAATCTATGCTGCTGGAACATGCACTTGGGTTGCTCCGCTTGATTGGGAACAATCACTTCAGACTGTTCTGCGTGAAAATCAACAAATTGCACTTTTTTCTGCCTCTTTTTCTCCAACTGGTCCATCTCTTGTCTAGTGCAACTCCAGTCCTGTAATTACTCGAAAAGGAGTAGAAAGACTCGATAAAGACTCAAAAACCAATTTAGAAAACATATATACAATGATGTCAAAAATCCCATATATCAAATTTCCCAGACTTAGAACCTTGTTCGTCCTCGAACAAAGCCAAGTATCAAGAAAAGAAAGAAAGGTTTGAAAGTATGGGAACTCTCCTAATCTTATCAACCATACTTTAACCACAAATCTCTGAACCATACAAGCAGTAAAACTAGCACTACAAGAAAATAGGGGTGGGCACTTTACCCGATATCCGAACTCGTACCCGAACCCGACCCGAAATATCCGAACCGAAATCTGAACCGAAGTAGCAAAATACCCGAACGGGTATATTGAGTTAAGAGAGTTTGCATATCTGAACCCGAACGGGTAATATCCGAACCCGAACGGGTATCCGAAGATAACCGAACATATGTATATATACCTATTTATTCCTAGTTTATTTGTCTCATTTTATTAAAAATATCTATATTAATGTTATATATAGTTTAAGATCAGATAATATACATATAATTGTAAAATAAAATTGATTTGTTACTCATTTAAAATGCATATTAAACTTCTTATTTCATATTTTAACAAAATTTGCATCCAAAATTTGAAAGTAACAACCAAAATATTGATTTTTACTTTCAATAATTTTTTTTCAAACTTATTAATCGTATAACTTATAAAACATTAAAAATAGTTAAGTTAATAGTTAAATTTTAAATACATAAAACTTAAGCAATGAAGAATTTGAATTTTTTTTTTCAAATTCGAAGCCGACCCGAAATAACCGAACCCGAACTAAATATACCCGAACCCGACCCGATATGTAAAACTACCCGAATGGGTCCTAAAACCCAATACCGAAATACCCGAAAACCCGAAATACCCGACCCGAACCCGAACGGTTACCCAAACGCCCACCCCTACAAGAAAACATGGATTTTCCGACTGCATAATCAGTAGGAAAACAGTCGCTAAACTGGAAATAGACTATTTAGCGACAGATTTCGATGGTCGGGATAGTGCTCGTCACAAAATAAAACAGTCAGAATTCAGTCACTATTTGGCAACTATATCGCGACTAATTTAGTCGGTCGGAAATCAGTTACTAAGTAGTCATAAACTTTTACTACTGAATTGCTACTAATAATTACTCATTTTACGAATATTTTCCGACTATGTGCAGTATTGTAATAAAGTATGTGAGACTAAAATTTAACGACTACTTTTACGACTGCATACAAAAAAATTTAAAAAAATTTAAAATATTATTAATTTTCTAGAAAAGTATTAGTATTAGTTTTTCCCCAAACCGGGAATGGTTAGTGGTTAACCAGGTACAATCCAATAAAATAAGAAACCATACAATTAAACGGAAAAACTAAAGACGCCCTAGATAACCGACGAGGAGATCGTCCTCCAACCGCTGCCATGCTCTCCGATGACCCTTAGCTCCAGCCTATGCCTTCGATCTTTCTCCGACACAGTATCTGCACCACTCCTTAAGCGCCAGATCTAATAATCGCGACTCAGTCTGGGTCTGGAGCTGGAGCTACCGGTGTTACGGACGAAGCAACGCGTCACGCCTCCTACGCTGTCCCGCTTCTTCTGTGTCAGTCCTCATACTTTGATAAACCCAAGGTTGAGCGTATCTGATTGTTACAGAAATGGAGGGAGATTAGACGAAGAGCAAAGGTAGAGAAGAAGATAGAGAGGAAGAAAGGTTGAGGATGAAACTCTTTTTGATTATGATCGTATTCGATAAGTGTTTCTTACAAACTAGAGTTGGCTAAATAGAGTACTAAATGGACTTAAACACAAAACCCACATAACCCATTAACTAATTATCTGAAGCCCAATAAATGGACCCAATAGCTTATCAATACTCCCCCGTTGAGATCCGACTTGTCCTCAAGTTGGCAATGAGCTAAGCCATTCTCCTCGTTACCTTCTCTTTGTCTCATGAATCTTCTTTATGTGAGTGATACCTGATTCCATTTGAACAGACGACATGGCACTCTGACTTGTTTCTCTGGTGGTCTTAAGGAGTGAAAAACCTCATAGAGAAAGAAGTTCATCATGTCTGTGGACTGAGAATAGATCGTCTTGGCAGTAGTGATAATGCTGGCCATCTTCTCTTGTAGCTACTGTTCCCCATCCTGAATGTTTCTCTTGTTCAGCAGAAACACTTCAACATCACTCTTGAAAACTTTTCGAAGCAGCAACATAAGAGTTGAATGATTCGTTGGAGTAGGCTTTAAGGCATCAATCACACACTCTCCGTTGAATAAAATATCAGCATTTCAGGAATGATCTCTAGACAAGCTTCGACTTCATTCACCGTCTCGGTTTTCTTCTTGGTATTCATTCCTATCTTGTCTTGAAATAATTGCGGAAACCTGCACTGCTCAATATGAGCTATGATATCCCATACATCTCCAACAGCCGCACCAGTGTATAATATCCCTGCATAAGTCCCTTTACATGATTCTGCAAAACTCAGATTATCAAGTTTTCTTCTTAGCTGAGCAAGAACCCTTCTCTGTGTTTCCTTCCCTTCAGCCTGCAATGCATGGGCAAGCCATCCTTGTACTTCTCTCAGTTGTTCAACCTTGCACTTTTCTAACTCAGGTGGCCTTGGTGATTGAAACGTTCTATATGTAAAGACTGCAGGTAGTAGTGACATGTTCTTGTAAGTGTGGTGTCTCTTCATAACCTTCTCACCATAGAGCTTGAGATAATCCCCAGTAGGATAATAGCCTTGTCCTTAAGGCTCAAGAAACCAAAAACTGAAACCCTGATCACATCCACATAACTTGAAAAGGTCTTATGAATCCATAGTGTTCTTGTAACAATGAGAACCACATACAAAGTAGAGTTGTCTCTACCCTTTGCAGAGAGATCACTAATTTCTGTCAACCATGGGTTCACGTGTAGTGACGCCAAGAGACTGCTCTCAATTTCCAACGCCTCACTCGTTACTCCACCAGGTTCCCAAACCTGACTAACCAAAAAAACTCCACAATTTCCACTTCCAAGTTTCACAATTTTCCTTGTTTCATCTTCATTCTTGGGTATAGTCCGACTTTGATCAATCTTCCATTCCAATTCAATCATGCAACTCACGATATTTAAAAATACTTCCTGATTTTTCTCCAAGCCTGTTTCACCTGGATCCCACTCTCCACTCTTACGCATTAGTCCCCTAAGCAAGCGAGCCACCAAACCAGGTGCAACTTTCATCCCCTTTAATCTACCATTAATCAGAGTCGCCAGTTTTTGTTCTTTTTCTTGACGACGACGGGATTAGCAAGCCATTCAGGATACCTAACTTCTGTAATTGATCCGACCTTGAGGAGTCTGTCGACCTCATTGTTGACTGCTTCAGCGCGTTCTGGCCTCAGCTTCCGTCTCTTTTGTTTGACGGGCTTGGACGTCGAATCAACATTGAGTTCGTGACAAGTGATGTTGATGTCGATTCCTGCATGTCTTCCGCGGTCCATGCAAACGTGTTCGAGTTTCTTTTCAAGCAAGTCAAGAGCTCGGCTTTTAAAGTCTCGTTTAGGTTCGCACCGATTTTGACGCAGCATTCTGGGAACGCTTCATCAATGTATACCGAGATGACGGGTTCGCAGGTAGGTTCGCGCTTCCCTTCCAGAACTTCGGCCGCTCGTGACTGCCAAAGGATTTCAGTTTTATCTTGTTCTGGGGAATTGTCAATGGTAAACAGTTTCTTTTTCTTTTTGGAAGGAGCTCGTCAACTGAAGGAATTTTTCGTTTTAATTCAGCGGCATAGAAGATCTGGGAGACGTTTTCGACACATATGGTATGTCGATGGTACCGCTTGCATCAAGTTTATCCCCGGTGTTCCTAAGATTGCGTTGTAGGACGTGGGTCAGAAGACGACTAGGAATTCAACGATTTTGATCATGCTTCCGGCTTGAACTGCGAGGTTAATTGTGCCGAGAGTCATGGTGACTTCTCTCGAGAGTCCTATTAGCGGGCTCGAGTTTTCCACGATTTTGGATGGATCGAATGCCATTCTCTCAAGGGTGTTTTTAAAGATGATATCAGCCGAACATCCAGTATCGACTAATATCCTTGCGACATCCATATTCTGGATTGTCAGCTCGTTGACAAGGAGGTCATTGAGAGGTTTGATCGAGTCGATAGTTTTTCTGTCCTTGAAGGAGATGACATCGCCGTTTAGGTTAGGCATATCGTCTCTCGTCCATTCAGTGTTATGGTGTTAGAGAATCCTAACCCCCCCTCCTTCTAGCGCCAAAACTGTGGGAACCGAAATTCACACTATCGATTTTCCGTCAAATATGGAAACTTAGGGAAAACCCTAATTCTCCAGAGGTCCTGGATCTCTGCGGAAACGCACTGAAACGAAAAAGATGAATAAAATATAAATGAAGAAATTGCACAAAGGCTATTATTGATAAAGAGATTGAAAGCTGTTACAAAGAGAATCGCAGAACTTAGACAACCAAACGTTCTAAGAATCCGACTTGCTAGTCTAGCGACCTAAGTCCTAAATTCATCTAAGCTAACAGCAGTTTTTCTAGGTCTAAAAAGCCCTGCCCCTCTTCACTTTGATCATATGCTTATATACTGCTCATCTAGGCGGTTGGTGTTTCCTTTTTCACCACGATTCGCGTTTATTGGAAATCTTCCATTTATCTCGATCTTCCCATTTTTCCTTGGAAAACATCTATTTTGTCTTCAAAATTGACATTTATCCTTTCCTGCGAATAATGAGTAAACCATCATCGTATCTCTGGGCTGGATCTTGTCTAAAGTCGTGAGTGGGTCTTTATCGAGTTTTAGATCTTTCCGAGCCGTTTTTCGACTTAGCCGTTTTGCGACTTAGCTGTTTTACGATTTTAGAAGGGATCGTTCCATGATGCGCTGCCGTTTTTATGAAATAACTCGAGTCAATCGTATAGTTTTGGCAATGTCTGGTGTTTCATTTAACCTCTGCCGTTTTATGCGATTTACTCGAGATTTTACGAGAAAACAAGTTTTTAGCAGTTTTTATCAGGAAACTCCAACGGTAAGTCAGATCGAGACGAAACGAAAGATGTTCAAGCCACGGTTCAGAGTACGATCGAGTTGAAAGACCTTGACGGTTTGGTTCAGTTTGACAAGATGACGAACTGATTCGGGACGACCAGCTCGCCGGCTGGGCGAACTGGACGGGATGGTTCAGCTCGCCCAGCCGGGGAGCTGGTCAAGCACGGCCAGCTCGCTGGCTGGCGAGCTGGACGGGACAATTCAGCTCTCCAGCCGGCGAGCTGGTCAAGCACGGCTAGCTTGTGGGCTGGCGAGCTGGACGGGACAGTTCAGCTCGCCCAGCCGGCGAGCTGGTCAGTTGTTCTGTTTCGGTCGTTTCTTGTTCTCTCGACCCAAGATCCTTTCGGAGAATATAAGGAGAAGTAATCAAAGACGTTGAATTTGATATTACTGTTTTTGACCCAAATAAGTAGGAGAACGTGGCCTAAGCCATCAGATGAAGTTATAGGTGTGCTGTAATGAAATTATATCTTCATATGGTTGATGGTAATCGAATAGATTCACCGGTTGTCGAGTATGCCGATGAGGACGATCTTTTAGGTCAATTCTTGCTTTGGCGGCCTTCAAATTTGCTATGAGTTTATATCTTCTGTAGATGGACGCCTTCCTCCATTTTGGACGTGCAGCAATGAGTATAGAGCTTCATTTGGCTGATAGTAATCGCTGGTATCAGCCTATCATAGGCGTATCAAATAAGAAAGTCTTCTAGGTATCAAATATTTCCTTGGCGGCTGTAGAACTTGTGAGCTCTGTCTCTGAACGTCTTGACCTCCTTCTTTAGGTTTAGAAACTTTATATTTATAGTAAAAGTCGTGCCTCCCTCCTAGGGTTTGGAAGTATTCATATATCTTTAGATATTAGAATATTTCCAATTTTCTTAAAGGTGGCCATATGTATTGGAATACTTTCTCTTTCTTGTCTTGGATTTAAGAAGATTCGACCATATTATGATAAATGTGAATGTTTCATTTATCACGAAGTTTTCCTTTTTGCTCGGAGGCAGGAGGAATTATATGACCTGGCACCCAGAAGCAGGGATCCAAACCTGGAGCAGGAGCAGGAACCTGGAGCAGGGCCCGGAACCTGAAAGCTAGAAGCTGGAGAAATCTCTGCATAGAATATTTTACCCCAACACGAGTAATTTGAACCTTTTTATAAAAATTGACGTCATATCTAAGGAGAAGATATAAGTCGAGTTTGGAAGATAAACGTCAAGTCTCAAAGGATAAACACAACTATCGAAAAGGGCAAACATACACAAGAAGAGGAAGGGGAAAGAAGTAAGCAAAACTGAGAAGAGGCAGACCCAAATCTTTGAGAAAACTAAGGTATGTCCGACTTGAAATTTTCTTAAATCAAACTCAAAAGTTTTCATAGGAAGAAATAAAAAAAAATAATGCTTTCAGGATTTCTGTAGCCTTTAGGATATTTAGAATATAGGTGGATAGTCTAGGAAACAAAGTCTTAAGAGATTTTTCCTATCTCGATCTATCGTTCTTTAAGTGTATAGGCAGATCTTGCAAAACCGATCTAAACTCTCGAAAAACCGAAAAACGATTACCACGCAAACTCAGATCACTTCCTAAAGAAAGAAAGAACTAGTGATACAAACGTCTTCTTAAAACCAACTTGTTCCTAGCAATTTTCTCAAAACCAACATATTCCAAGTCATCATCTATCCAGTGTCATCTTTAAAAGCGACCCAGATTGTCGATCACCCCAATCCTCAAAAAAAAAACGTACACAATCGTTCGAAAGAACAGTTCATCCGTTTTCTTTCTTGAAAAAAGGAGGGAGTGGGTACGTATACGATACTTGTATACTCCCATACTTAAGAAAAATATTTTTCCTCGGATCAAGAAAACACTTTCGACAAAGAAAACTCTCGCATGAGTAGGCTGAAAAATATTTTGACGATGCGATTCCTCATCAAAATCATCCCAAAAGGAAACGACAATCTAAGATTCGTCTAAACGCTAGAAAAGCATCAATACCATTTGCGACGAAAAGAAATCAGGAACACGAGTATCAGAAAATACAACAAAGGGAACATTTCCACCCTGCTCATCTACTTAATCTATCGCTATTTAACTGATTCATTCCGCTCAAGAAACATACAAAAACATTTCAAGACTAGATCTCGGTGAAATAACCTTTGGTAAAACTCCATGAGTGACTCCAAGAAAACTATCACCGAAGAATCAAAAACAAAGCGGAAAGGTTTCTCTTAAAAAAAACTTGCGGAAACATTGTTACTTTGACATTTCCATACGCTTCTCCTATTTAATGAATTCATAAAACCAGTTGCCCGTTACTTATGCAAACAAATCTTCCGTATAATCAGATCAAGTCATACGAAGAAACTTTCAAAAGTGAATGTAACAGGTTTTACGAAATAGTATTTTTCTTATAGCAAAAACGAAGTTGTATGATCCGACATGGGATGGCCAATCTAAACTTTATTTCCTCGCACCACGATCTTTCAGATCTCATCTTTAGCCCTGCGGCTCACCGGTATCCACTCTTATTCCTCTCGGTTACATCCGAGCAGGAAATCGCCCCACAACTGACTCCGCACGGGCTCTGTATCGAGCCTCTTAGGCTTTATCTCCCTCAGAAAAAAAGAAACATTATACGAAACATTCATCGTATAACTTAAACCTATAGTGGAAAATCCGTTTCTACAACCATGGGCCATCTTATTACACAATGTTCCGGCATACTTAACCTATCTATCTCGACAAACGCTATTTGGAATACCTGAAAAAATCTTTCGTATAATCAGATCAAGTCATACGAAAAAACTTTTGATAGTAAAAGTAACAGGTTTTACGAAAAAGTATTTTTATTATAGCAAAAACGAAGCTGTATGATCCGACTTGGGACGACCAATCTAAACTTTATTTCCTCGCACCACGATCCTTCAGATCTCATATTTGGCCCTGAGGCTCACCGGCATCCACTCATTCCCCTCGGCTACATCCGAGCAGAAAATCACCCCACAACTGACTCCGCACGGGCTATGTATCGAGCCTCTTAGGCTTTATCTCCCACAGATAAAAAGGAAACATTATACGAAACATTCATTGTATAACTTAAACCTGTAGTGAAAAATCGGTTTCTACAACCATGGGCCATCTTAAAACAGAATGTTCCGGCATACCTGCAAACTGAAAAACGAAAAAGAATCAATAAAGTAAAAGAAAACCAAACTAAAAATTACCTAATAGTGGGTTGCCTCCCACTCAGCGCTTTGTTATAGTCATTTAGTTTGACTGTTGATGTTGAGCTATTATGTGGAAAATAGCTACTTGTTGGAAAACAAGTATCTACGTCTTCTCTATTGGTGCTAAACCAAGTAGCCACGAAACTTCTTGTGGCTTCATCCATTCTGGCTCATCTTTCATCCATCTTTGCAACTGTGTTGGAGATGTTTTGAAGTCTTTCCTGAAGAGTCTCAGTGTTGATGCTGTTCCATTGGACTTTATCATAAACATGTACTTTCATATCTTTTAACCTCTGGTCAGATGTAATTGACTTCTCCTTAAACAACCCGTCTTGTTCTGGTATGGACTCCGTATCGATCGCTGCGACTACTGCGGTGTCGATAGTTTCTGGTGTTGGCTCATCAATCGATTCTACTGTGTTCTTTTCGAATGATGATGACGTTTCAGGTCGACAGGCGAGTCTTGTCTGAATTGCCATGACTTACTTCTGCAGCTATTCTGCTCCTGAGTGTAGTCCACTGATGCTGTTGTTGAAGGGGAAGAAAATGTCATCACATCTCTTGTCAAGCCTATCCTCGGTAGTGTTCAGAGCCTTGTAAATTCTATCAATGATCTGGTCAACTTTTGCTCTGGTATAGAATTTCTGCCCTGGTAGCTTCTTTGCGTCGATCGTTTTACCCTTATGATTGTCGATCGTTTTACCCTTATGGTTGTCGATCGATGTTGAGGATGGTAAGTGAAAGTCGAGTTGCATCTGAATGGTGGTGACTTCTTGTTGTAAGGCAGTCATCCGGCCGTCCAACGTGTTCAAGTACCGCATGAAAGGGGACATGTAACGATCATGCTCATCTTCGCAGATCTTCATTCATCCATCCATGTACAGGTCCTTGGCATCGATCGATTTCAGAGTGTCTGTGTCGATCGATTTGCAGCTCTCGTGCTGATGCTTCTCTTCACGGATCGTATCCAAATATTGCTGCAGTAACTCAATCCTCATGCTTAACCAGTTGACGTTTGATTTACCACGGTTTTGACACAGTTTTAACCATGGTATTTAGATGATTTTATAATATATATATGTTTTGGAGTTTATTAGGTATGTTATCAGGTTCAGGAGCATTTTGGAGTAAAGTGATGATTTAGGTGCCCTTATGGAGCTTAAAGGAGAGTTTTCCCGAGATGACTATAAAGATCAGACAACAAGGTCGATATCCAGAGATACATATCGATCGATACACATCTTGTGTGATCGATTGACGACGCTTCTGTAAAAGATGACGAATCGAGACACTCCATCGATCAATGTAAGCCTTGTACCATCGATCGATATGAAGCGTGAAAAACAAGTTTGTCTCGGCCTACTTGAAGACCAAGTTCTCTCAATATTACAAGATTTCCCCTGACGAGTTTTTAACCTAATGGAGCTCATATTTATAGTTATGCCTATGTGTTTTGGCTAGATATGCTTTTTGTACTTCTTAAGCTTTGCATGCTTTCTACATGTTCTGCTTTTGAATGCTTTTCATGTTCTTAGTTCTTTAATTTATAAAAGTATTCTTTTCATCTTATTCTCATTTTCATAAAAGGTTATAGAGTTCTAGATTTAGAAGAACACACAAAGAGATTTGTTGTTCAAAAGAACCAAGAGTTCAATCTTCTAATCTTATGAATTTCTATTATTACCTTGATGCTGTGAATCACTTAGCCATGTCTGAGTAGATTCACTTGTTAGATTTAGGGTTCAAATAGTCATGAGGGATTAGCCCCAACTATGGAATGCTGAGTTGTGATATTCATTATCCTGATGAACCCTAATGTTTACTTTAGAGTAGCTAACTAGAGTATGATCATGGAATGATTTAACTTGTTAATCATCATCCTGAAATCATCTGGTATAAGCTGAGATCCTCTAGGGGCGAACGAGAGCCGGTCTATGATCTTGGTGAACACATATTCAATTCGATCTGAAGCTATATCGATCGATACTCCTATAGAGTAATCGATCGACGGCATCCCATATCGTCTGATATCGCTGTCAAAATATCGGTCGATATTTCCGGCAGTCAGATCAATGGACGAGTCTACATAACGATTGCTAATAGAATTATCTAAGAGTTGAAGTTCTTTAATATCTTGCAAGCAACTTATAAAGACATCTGTAGCATCATAATCCTGATTATCTGAATAGCAACCATGAATCTAACTACTTTCTTTTATTGTTTAAAACCTGAAACCAATTCTCTTGAGTAATTCACCATTGCTCACAACTGCAATCTACTTTTAAACCTTAATCAACCTAGCATAATCACTTAGGATTTTATCTTTTGTGTTCCTTAGTTCCTTGTGGATTCGATTCCTAAGTACTACAACTGAACCTCTTATTTGAGAGAGTAATTCACTCTTTATGGTAATTTGAGTGATAACAAATTTGGCGCCGTTGCCAGGGAACTAAGATCACCATTAGATTTAATCTTATTAGGTATAGGTTACTTGTTACTGTTTAATCATCTTCTGACACAAATATTTTTTCTTGTCTTTTTCAGGTACATGCCCAGCAGTACTAGAAGCAACAAGAACAACCAACTTGTGTACTCAGAAGACCCCCACAGTTTGGAACCTAGCATCCACGGAGACTTACGTTCCGCATCGATCGACATCAACAACCGTTCGTCGACCGACACTCGCTTACCACAGTCGACCGAGACACCTTCTTCGTCGACCGATACTCGCTCCTTCCCATCGATCGACATCAACAACCGTTTGTCGACCGAAATCTTTCACCTGATATCGATCGATATACCTCATCTTAAATTGATCGATACTTACCGGCGAGACATGGTAGCGACTAATATTCTCACTACTGATGAGAATGGAGACCTGCTTGATCAAGATGGTCACCTGCATAATGCAACAGGTCAGAAGCTGAATGCTCAGAAGGAAATCATTCCTGAGCAAGAAACTGAACCTACAGACCTCATTCAACCTGTAGGAGAGGCTAACAGAGCTAGAACTTTGGCTGACTACAACCGTCCGGATCAGTTCTATACCAACCGATCAGCCATCCGCCCTCCTGCTACTCAGAGAGGAGATTTCGAGCTCAAGCCGCAGTACTACACACTTGTAGGACAAATACCCTTCTGTGGGTTATCCCATGAGCATCCCATGGACCATCTGGAGAGGTTCGAGGATCTCATAACCGTCATAAAAGCCAATGAAGTCCCTCAAGACTATGTTCTCTACAAGCTTTTCAAATACTCTCTATCTGGAGAAGCTTTGCAGTGGCTGAGACAACTACCACCAGGTTCTCTCACAACCTGGAGCGACATCAAAAACACATTCCTGCGTAACTTCTTTGATGACTCACACGCTGAAGAATGGAGGAGGAAAATTGCTACATTCACTCAGGATCCTGGAGAATCATTTAAAGACACATGGAACAGGTTCAAATCCTACCAGCGAGATTGTCCACACCACGGATTCAACAAAGTGCAACTGCTCTGCACTTTCTACGAAGGCATCACTCTGAAGTATCAGATGGCTCTTGACACAGCTAGTGAAAGCAATTTCACCACCAGGAATCCGCAAGAAGCTGTGAAGTTGATTGATAACCTAGCTTCAAGCAACATCACAAAGAACACTGTGAAGACAAAAGCTACATCATTCCTTGGGAAAGAACAGATTAATGAAGTGCAAGCACAGCTGGATCATGTTCAGAAGTTACTAAACAAGCAGATTTGCTCAGTGGAGGATGCAGAAACTGCAGCTGAAGAACATTACACTGAAGAAGGTGTGAACTGGATCAGTGGAGCTGGATTTCAGAGGTCTGGTAACCAAGGAGGATACAGAAAATTCGCAGGACGGAAAAGAAACTTCAACCATAGTTCACAGAAGCCTACCAACTACAGCAGCAGCAACCTCAACAAGAACAGGAGTTATGGAAACTCATTCTACACAAATCCAACCCCCACCCACCCAAGACACTAAGCTAGAAGAGATGCTAGACAAAGTTCTAGAGAGTCAGCAGAAACTTCAGATGGACTTCAATGGAAAGATCGACTCTGTCTACACCAAGCTTGATGGCTTAAACACCTATGTGAAGAAGTTGGAGACTTAGGTGGTTCAGACAGGAGAAGCACTAAAGAAGCAAGAAGTTTTAGCAAAAGGATGGGAGAGTTTGCTACTCTCCATGATGTGCATGCCATCCTGGATGATGACTTTTGGCAAAAGCTGCAAGATTCTGATAATGAGAGTGAGACAGACTTTGGATTCGACCACTATCGATCGATATCATCCCCTGAACATCGACCGATACATTCCAGAGTACAGCGATCGATAGACTTTGACGAGTGTCGATCGATGGACTTAGACGAAACCTCTCACGAGTGCAGTGCTGTCAAGATTATGTCACACGAAGCCTTCACAGCACGACACCCACATCCGCCCGTCCCTATCGAAGTCGATCCACATGACATCGATCGACATGATGACTCATCCGTCGATCGACACGAAGCTAGATATATCGACCGACATACTCCAGTTGTCGCCCGATACACAATACCCCACGCCGAGTGCAACTCCCAAAGATAGATAGTGCACGTATCGACGCACTCAGAGAGCAGTATTACACTTCCAGAAGCCCTCCAAAAGCCATCATGAAGAGACCCACAAATATCTATGAGCCCATGGAGATAGAAAAGGAAAATCATGGAAGAGTTCTCAGAAAAAGGAAAGAGAAGATCCCCAAGCCTTACAAAAGGGAAGCTAATGAGAAAGAATTGTCAAGCTTCATAAAGAGAGTTCTGAGAATACCTAAAGAGAAACCCTTTGAAGAAGCCTACTTTTCACTCAAATTGTGGATGTTTTTCAGAGAAACCAAGGAGACAGAAGAAGACATCAAGAGAATGTTTCACCAAGTCAGAGACAGTCTAAAGAAGAAGATCACACTAGAGAAGAAGAGTGATCCAGGGAAGTTCACAATACCATGTTCAATAAGAGGTGTTGAGTTCCCTCGTGCTCTCTGTGACACAGGATCTGGAGTTAGAATCCTACCCAAGATCATGGCAGACCATCTAGGTCTGAAGATAGAGCCTACTGAAGAATTTTTCATCTTCGTGGATTGTTCTCAGCTAAACTCTGGAGGGATAGTTCGAAACCTTGAAGTACAGATTGGAGATGCCCTAATTCCTACAGACTTCCACGTCCTGGAGAACAAGCTCAACTTCAAGACATCACTACTGCTTGGAAGGGATTTCTTAGCAATAGTTGGAGCTGTTTGTGACCTGAAATCCAATAAGCTCTGCCTAACCCTAATTGACCCTACCATCCACTACAATCCAGTCCAAGTCATCAAGATTCCAAGGACAGAGAGCCCATCACTCGCAGCAATTTGTTTCTATGCCCACGAGTATGATTCAATGGCCGAGTACGAGACAGAACCAGACGTATTGACCGACGGAAGTCTTCTACCATCGACCGATACCAATCAACCAGCATCGACCGACGATCATACCTGGTCATCGATCGACAGGCTATTCCAAGAGATCGAAGAGGAGTTTCCAGAAGGTGACTTTCACATAAATGATTGGGAGAACGATCATTACATTCCAGAACTGGCTAGCATCACTACTCAGGAGGAGTATGATGAAGATTATGAAGAGGAATGAGCCACATAGTACAGATTTCTTCGGGAAGATAAAGAAAGACCTCATTTACCGACCTTCATCTTCAAAGCATCGATCGACAGAGACCACCCTCCATCGACCGATATGCATGAACCAAGATCGCTCAAAAGAGGTTTCGAACCACCAAGAAACAAACCCTACTGTGCACCAGTCTACGTCCCACATGATGATGATACACGAGACGGAGACTACTCAACTGGAAGTTGGGCAACCAATTACCACGAGAGTTTCGTAGTGAATACAACACCTTTGACGCATGCGTCCGAACCAGAAACATACATATCGTCTGACACGGAACAACATCAATCGATTGACACATCCCTAAACCAATCGACCGATGCACACGCCATACTATCGACCGATCACACCACTACACCATCCGAGGTACAAACACATAATTTCGATTTTACCTTACTAATTCCGGATGAATTTGGTATTTTCAGGGATCCAGCTGGCCATGCACGAGCAATGGATGGAAGAATCATTCCAATCTCCAAAGAAGACGTTGCAGACATTCTTCAGATGACCAACTCAGCCTATCCAGAATTCGAACACACATCGATCGATACGTGGAGACTCACATCGACCGATATACGTCGGGAATTTGGGACACGAGCTTTCAAATCCGGGATTCGTCAATTCTTATGGGAAAAGAAAGCCGAATATGGTGTTTACAGAGATGAGAATGGTTTCGCAAGAGGAGTAGATGGAGACATCATCCATGTTTCTAAAGAAGATATTAGGAAGCTGCTAAATAGAGCCTCACTGATGGAGTGCTCTTGTTTCTGTTTACCAGAGCACGCTGAACAGTTTGCCAAAAGGAGTTCCAGTTTGCAAGCTCTAGACACAAGCAGAGGTCACATACATGATCAATGGAAGAGTTGGTGAACATAACTGGAAAATGGGATCACTAAAGTCTTTACATGAAAGAGCCATAGCATCACTTCAAGGAGAATTACATTGGGTTCAGACTGGCAATGACTTAGCTCGCAAAGAGAGGAACGCTCTGCAAGAAGAAGTGAATGCACTTCGCGAAGAACTAGAATCTCAGAAACCGAAATCGACCGATACATCCACAAAAGCATCGATCGATACCACCATCGATAAGCATATCGAGAGTCACCTACAGGAGCTATCAATCGATGAACCACCCTTTACATCGACCGATATTCAAGCACCAGACTTCTGTACCAGAGGCGAACTTGAGGAAATCACAAGAGATATCTACAAAGCTATTGAAGCCTGTGGAGACGACGCATACAGATTACTCGACAAAATGTGGTTTCCAGTACAGAGTGACGTTCAAGGATTGGAATGCACGACTGAAGGAATTTAGAAGGAGATCGACAACATTCAGAGACAGCTCACGAACCAATCTGCACCATCCGCATGATCGACGTGCCCTTCAGCCCATCGACCGATACGCCTCCTTCCAAATCGACCGATGGACATCCTCTCAAATCGACCGATACAGCCTCACCAGGACATGTCGATACTACCCCTTCCCGTGTGCAAAACATCCAACACCTCAACACAATGCAGCTGAGTATTGATCTAGAACAAACCTACAGCAGGATTGGGCAGCATGAGTTCAGCATTGCAAGCCTTGAGGAGTGGCTATAAAAGATCCAAACTGAGGTCCAAGAGTTGCAAGCTAGTATGACCAGAAGCGAGAAAGCCACAAGAAGCTTCTTAACTTCATGGTTTGAAGAATCACAAGACAAGAAGGATACTTGTTTCCCAACAAGTACCTACAACTCACCTCACTAGCCACCATACCTCCATAGTCAAGCTAAATGACTTTAACTAAGCGCTGAGTAGGAGGCAACCCACTAATAGGTATTTTCTTCTTTAGTTTTATTTTATTTTTACTTATTACTTTCGTTTTATTTATTTCAGAAAGAGATGGTACACGATCACAACCTCTGTCAACCGATAAGATCCTGTCGACATCGATCGACACAGACTATCCATGACGATGGACGAAGGTGAATCACCATCGATCGATACGAATTCCGGTCAGGTATATTGTTCACAATTTTCGATATCAGTTTCACATTATTTATTTATGCCCTAACTCCGACTGGTTATACACTGAGGACAGTGTATGATTTAATTCTGGGGGAGTGGAGATTACTGATGCTACTTTACCTTTTGATCTTATTAAATGTTTTCAAAATTGGTTTTTGTTGGGGTCAAAATCGGTACGACGGAATCAACGGCCGAAACTCCCCGCAGAGATATAAAAGGAATCGTTTTGTAAAACCCGAAGAATCGTTTTATAAAACTCGAGGATCGTTTTATAAAGCTCGAGGACCGTTTTATAAAACTCGAGGACCGTTTTATTAGACCCGAGGATCATTTTATAAAACTCGAGAATCGTTTTATAAAACTCGAGGATCGTTTTATAAAATTCGAGAATCGTTTTATAAAACTCAAACAATTATTTTATAAAACTCGAGAATCGTTTTATAAAACTCGAGAATCGTTTTATAAAACTCGAAGAATTGTTTTATAAAACTCGAGAATCGTTTTATAAAACTCGAGGATCATTTTATAAAACTCGAGAAGCCGTTTTATAAAACTCGAAGATCGTTTTATAAAACTCGAGGATCGTTTTATAAACCTCGAGAAGCCATTTTATAAAACTCGAAGATCGTTTTATGAAACTAGAAGATCTTTTTATAAAACTCGAGACGCAGTTTTATATAACTCGAAGATCGTTTTATAAAACTCGAAGATCGTTTTATAAAACTCGAGAAGCCATTTTATAATACTCGAAGATCGTTTTATAAAACTCGAGGATCGTTTTATAAAACTCGAGAATCGTTTTATAAAACTTGAGGATTATTTTATAAATATCGAGAAGCCGTTTTATAAAACTCGAAGATCGTTTTATAAAACTCGAGGATCGTTTTATAAAACTAGAGAAGCCGTTTTATAAAACTCGAGAAGCTGTTTTATAAAACTCGAAGATCATTTTATAAAACTCGAGAAGCCGTTTTATAAAACTCGAAGAATCGTTTTATAAAACTCGAAGATCGTTTTATAAAACTCGAGGATCGTTTTATAAAACTCGAGAATCGTTTTATAAAACTCGAGGATCATTTTATAAAACTCGAGAAGCCGTTTTATAAAACTTGAAGATCGTTTTATAAAACTCGAGGATCGTTTTATAAAACTCGAGAAGCCGTTTTATAAAACTCGAGAAGCTGTTTTATAAAACTCGAAGATCGTTTTATAAAACTCGAGAATCGTTTTATAAAACTCGAGGATCATTTTATAAAACTCGAGAAGCCGTTTTATAAAACTTGAAGATCGTTTTATAAAACTCGAGGATCGTTTTATAAAACTCGAGAAGCCGTTTTATAAAACTCGAGAAGCTGTTTTATAAAACTCGAAGATCGTTTTATAAAACTCGAGAAGTCGTTTTATAAAACTCGAAGAATCGTTTTATAAAACTCGAAGAATCGTTTTATAAAACTCGAAAAATCGTTTTATAAAACTCAAGAATCGTTTTATAAAACTCGAAGAATCGTTTTATAAAACCCTAAGAATCGTTTTATAAAACTCGAGAATCGTTTTATAAAACTCGAAGAATCGTTTTACGAAACCGCAAAAGACCGAAACATCCGTAAAACGCGAACTAGGAGGCACTCGACTAGTTCGCCCATCGGCGAATTAAGCCGGCCCGGCTTAGTTCGCCGATGGGCGAACTAGTCCCGTCCTGGCTAGATCGCCATTGGGCGAACTAAGAGGTGCTGACTTTGCCCCACTGGTTCTTTTCTCCTAGGTCGCCATATGGCGACCTAGCCAAGCTGAACTAGCTCGCCGTACGTCGAGCCGACCATCCCGAGCCTCGATTTCCCACATCCTTGATTCAAGGCATACGTCCTTTGACACGATCGTATTCGGAATCACGGTCGAAATGTCTCCCGTTTCGTCTTGATCCGTCCTATCGTTCGATTTTTACGATAAAAACCGTAAAACTCCGTTTTCCCGAAAAGAACTCGAAGAAATCGTATAAAACGGTAACGGTTAATCAAAACACCGTACGTCGCCTAAACTATACGATTTATCCGAGATTCTTCGGTAGGATTATAAAAAACGCGTTTTTAATAAAAAGCGTCGAGAGAATCGTAAAAAAACGGCATCGGATCAGGAAACGGTCTCGTTAAAGTCGTAAAACGGTTTTTATCGTAAAACAGCCCGAAAGGTCCTAAAACACGATAAAAACCCATCTCGCGACGTTAACGAAATCAAACCCGAAGATACGATAACGCTTTGACGGTCTACTCGCAGACGAAAGATAAAAGGCAAGTTTGAAGATAAATAGAAGATTTCCGCAGAAGAAAAGGAAGGATCGACAGATATGGAAAGTTCCCGAAATATTCGGTTTCGAGCAAAATGGAAAGACTAAAACCGCCTAAGGAGGAGTATATAAGGAGGAGGCATAGGGCAGAAGCTGAGGGACGATTTTCAGAGCTCTCATTCGAGACTTTTACAACTTTTCTAGACTTAGAATTTTCCGCACTTAGAAACTTAGGCTTTTTCTCGACAAGTTCGGTTTCTATGACTGGCGCTCAATTACTAGACGAACTCGCCTAGGCGGTTCGATCTCTGGTCCAGCTCTATCAACTGAACTACGTTCGACTTGATCCTCGAAAGGGGTACGTAGGCAGCCTTTCATAAGNTTTCCGCACTTAGAAACTTAGGCTTTTTCTCGACAAGTTCGGTTTCTATGACTGGCGCTCAATTACTAGACGAACTCGCCTAGGCGGTTCGATCTCTGGTCCAGCTCTATCAACTGAACTACGTTCGACTTGATCCTCGAAAGGGGTACGTAGGCAGCCTTTCATAAGGTTCAGTCCGAAATCAATCAAACCTTTTTTCTTATCTTTTTCCGTCTTTCGTTATCGAGCTGCAACTCGACTAGATTTAGGGTTTTATGTTTGTAATTCGCTGATGGCCCTTGCGGCCAAAGCCTTTGTAATTCCTTGTAAATGATCGTAACGCTCTTACGCGAATCGGGAATAAGATCGATTTTCTCAATAAATTCGTTTTATTACGTTTTTCATATTTTTATTTGGTTACTTGTCGTTGGCTTTCGCAGAGATCCGGTTCCTCTGGAAAATTAGGGTTTTCCTAAGTTTCCTTATTTAACGGAAATCGACAAGTGTGAATTTCGGTTCCCACAGTTTGGCGCTAGAAGGAGGGGGGGTCGGGTTACTCTTATTCATAACCGAAAAACGCTTGACCAAAACGATGTCTGGAGGTATGAAAGACAAAGTCGCAACTCGAAAAAAGACGCTGGTAAAAAAACTCCAGGAGCGACTACTCGTACAGCCAACGCCCACGCAAACGCTGTAGTACTCAACAAAATCGAAAAACCTAATCGCGACTCTTCGCCACGGGAAGAGCAACGAAACAAGCTCAGGATTTCTTTCTCAGATCGCTAAGGGCAACGATAAAATCTATCAAACCCCATAGTGTTTTTCTTATTTCCGAGTTGGACAAATCTCACGCGTTAAGCAAAAGACGTTTTCTGAGAACCTTTCGGAAAAATAAAACTTGCTCTCCCAGAAACCGCGGAACAAACCGTAACTTACTCGCGAAATAAATCCTAGGATACTCGCGGAAAACCCTAGGCTGTTCGGGAAAAATCCTTAGGTGACTCGCGGAAAAACCGTAGGTTATTCGCGGAAAAACCCTAGGTTGTTCGCGGAAAAACCCTAGGTTACTCGCGGAGAAAGCCTTAGGTGACTCGCGGAAAAACAGTAGGTTATTCGTGGCAAAACCCTAGGTTGCTCACGGAGAAAGCCCTAGGTTGCTCACGGAGAAAGCCCTAGGTTACTCGCGGAAAAACCCTAGGTTATTCACGACAAAACCCTAGGTTGCTTGCGGAAGAACCTTAGGCTACTCGCAGAATCTGGCAATACCATCCAGCCGAAAAGACGGTGAATTGGCCAAGCAACCTAGCTTGCCATCTTCGCGAGCTGACCGGCTTTCCACCTCGTCCCAGAGGCACTGAATTTTTCCCGAGGGTCCGCACAATCCAACTCATAGCTATGGTGAGCCGGAACGTACTCTAAACAATAATCACACTGCTTTTCGTTTCGTCTCAATCAAAGTTTTCATTGAGGTTTAACCACGAAAACAAGATAGCTTGATGAATCGGGACTGTGCTCGCCGACTCACCATTAGGAAAGTTGGACAAGCTCGATGGATTGAAACATCTCCATCTCGAATCTTGATCGAGACGCTTTTCGTTTCGTCTCAATTGGACTTTCCGTTGAGATTCTACGACGAAAACAAGTCAACTCGACGAATCAAGATCACCGTGCCAAGCGTCTTAGCTCGCCGAACGTAGAGCTAGCTAGCTCGCCCAAGAGACACTGACTTCGCCCCAAGGGTTCTTACCATCCAGATCGCCACACGGAGAGCTAAAAGGGTTCACCCGACTTGCCCTACGTCGAGCTGAACCAATCCTCGAGAGTCTCTCTCAAGTCTTGATCGCGCTGATTCTCGTTTCGTCTCAATCGGAATTTCCATCAGGATTTTGCGATAAAACCGCGAAGACTTGTTTCTTCGTATAAGTTCGAACCAATCGTCGAAAACGGCAACGGTTGACTTAACACCAAAGTTGCCTAAACTATACGAGAAATCTGAACTCTCTAGACCCAATCCGGTTTTACGAAACTCTGCCACGCTAAGTCGAAAACATCCAATCATAAACACGTGACTGATTTTTTCGATATACAAAGCGCACCTAGTCGGTCAAATAAAACCAGCAGTATGAAGAAACAAGAACATGAGCTCCGATGTTTAAGTCTTCTCCCCGCTCCGATATTCTTGCTGGTAATTCGTCGAAGACCGGTAAGTCAAAAGACGAAGAACGAAGAATAGACGATCCCAAATCATCGATGAAACTAAGGTATGTCCGATTTGAAAATTTTATTAGACTTCTAATTTCTCGTAGATAAGAAACGAAAACGTCTTGTAAACTGCCATGAAACCTAGAGAACTTAGAATTTAGAGGATAGTCTAGCATGCTAAATCGTAAGCAATTTTTGTCTATCTCGATTTGTTGTTCTCTAACCATTCAGGCATAACTCGCAAACCGATCCAATCTCTCGTACAACCGAGAAACGTTCGCCACGCATTCAAACGTACTCATTTCCTAAAAAGAAAGAAGGAGCTAGAGACGCTGACGTCGTCTTAAAACCGACTCGCTCCTAGAAGTTCTCGTAAATCCGACATACTCCAAGTCATCTCCGATCCACCATGGTCTTTAATCGACCTGGATTGTCAATCATCCAAATCCTTCAAACGAAACGCGTCTTTCTTCTTTCGCCGAACATTTTTCCTCGCATCAAGAAAACGCTTTCTAAAATAAGCGGAAAAATATTCGGACGATGCAACGCCTCGTCGAAATCATCCCAAAAGCAAACGACAATCTAAAAACCGTCTAAGTGCTAAAGACTGATCCAAACTGTCTGGGAAATAATCTCGAGGAATATACAGCATCTCTCGTCGNGACGATGCAACGCCTCGTCGAAATCATCCCAAAAGCAAACGACAATCTAAAAACCGTCTAAGTGCTAAAGACTGATCCAAACTGTCTGGGAAATAATCTCGAGGAATATACAGCATCTCTCGTCGCAATCATGCGGTTAGAAAATCTCTGCGAAACTTCAGAGCGAAACTCGATTATTTGCCGAAGTCATAAAAATCTTTTCAAACTTGATAAAACAAGTATAAGAGTCGAAATCTTTAGGCATCAAAGCATTGATCTCATTTTCCGTCAAACCAAGTGAGTCACGGAATAATGTCAAGAACATTTGCGGCGAAAGAAAGATCGAGAACACAAAGCAGCAATAGGGAACACGTCCTCCCTTCTCGCTGACTGATCCTATTGCTGATCATGTGATTTATTCCCCCCGAGAAACCCGCTAAAACATTTTGCGATTAGATCTCGGTGAAATAATTTTTGGTAAAACTCCACGAGTGACTCCAAAAAAACTATCACCAAAGAATCAAAAACTAAGCCGAAAGATTTCTCAAAAAATCTGCGGAAACATTGTTAACCCAATATGTCGCGTCGATTTACTAAATTCATCGTCCGTTGCTTACGCGAGAAATCCTTCGTATAGTCAGGATCATGTCATAACGAAGTAACTCTCGAAAGTAAACGTAACAGGTTTTGCGAAAAATACTTTCCTTATAGCAAAAACCAAGCTATACAATCCGGCACTGGGCAGCCAATCTAAACTTTGCCTCCTCGCGACACGATCTGAAAGATCTCATTCTTTAGCCCATCGGTTCACGAGCATCCGCTCTAATTCGTCCCGTTTACATCCGAGAATGAGACCGCCCCGCAAACGACTCCGCACAGGCTCTGCATCGAGCTTCTTAGGATCTGTCTACCTCGAGTAAAAAAAAAACAATTTCCATACAAAGGAAAGTTTATACGAAACTTTCATCGTATAAATCAAACCTACAATGGAAAAACGTTTTCAATAACCACGGGAATACTTGGCATATCAAGCTCGACAAACGCTACTTGGCTATTGTCCGATCGCGCTTCACTTCAATGCCAAGTTTACAAACCGACTCGACCTTTTCGATAGCATGAAAGTGTCGTGGTCTAATCCTCTACCAAATACGACTTTGGTTGTGCGGCTGAACACAACCTTCACGCCAAGCCAATACGTTCAACGGATAATGCAAACTTGTCGAAGATCGGCTAAGTTCTGTATTCTCGCGATTCACTCTACTCCCGAAGCAAGTTCCTACAAAATCCGACGTATAAGAAAACACTCGTACCAGAGCTCCTAAAGCCGTACGAATCTCGGAAGGTCAACACTTCACAAAGCACCGTAACGAAAAACCTTTCGTTTCGGGGAAACAACTTACGCGACCTCTCGGTCCTCATTGCTCTAGCACAAATCATAAAACTACCTAACATCCAAACAGGAATGTTAGTTTTAATTGCGAATATACGCAAACAAACCAAAGTGTTCCTGCAAAGCAGGGTTAAGACAAAACCCTCGCAACACTGCGCAAACGTTCCGAACACGAAACGCGGCATATAAAATAAAAACCAACTTTCGGCACTGCGAGACGTCGCAGACACCCGAAGATTAGTTTTTCGACACAAATACCTTCCTCGATAAAGTCATTTCTTGGAAGACCTAACAGTCCGTCCGCGACTATAAAATTACGCAAAACTTCTTAACGTACGTATCCTTCGCGAAGGCCAAAACAATGTAAACATTTATCGCCTAAAAAGTTTGTTGCTGATCACAACAAACTCGCAACAGTCCTAAACAAACTTAAGTTATCTCGCAGAGATAGCTCTCGAACACCCGACACAAGGGNTAACGTACGTATCCTTCGCGAAGGCCAAAACAATGTAAACATTTATCGCCTAAAAAGTTTGTTGCTGATCACAACAAACTCGCAACAGTCCTAAACAAACTTAAGTTATCTCGCAGAGATAGCTCTCGAACACCCGACACAAGGGTAATAGCGCTATAAAAGAAATCCAAACTTTTGGTCAGCACTTCCGGGCAACTTAAAAATTGTTCCCGGTGAGATGCTCGGTTCCAACCAGACGAATCATATAAGCCGAGAACCTATCGCGGATTCTAAATCGGTATGGAATCAGGTTAAAATCGCAACAGGCAAAACGAAAGCCGACTAGTCATCGCATAGCCTCAATCCGAAAGTAAACCTAGGTCTTGCCCTAAACGCAGCACACTGGTCGCTAACGTCTCAAGGCATGAATCGAGATCCTAAAGGCATGTCTCTTCGTCTATATCTAAACGCTCACTTGATTTACTAAACATCCTAAAACGGGCAAACGAACAAGGCGATACACTAAGGGAAAAAGGAATGCGAGACGACAACTCGCGGACCTCCCTCAATATCAACTCATAATCTTCCAGCTACATTCATACGAATAAAAACACGCTCTTAAAAACACAAACTGATTTTTAATAAAGCCGCAAAAGCGGCAGGGACTCAGAGCCGCACACAGCCAGTCCGAAAACTATAACGGCCACGCTCAGCCAGACCAAACGGCCTACGAGGCTAGTCTAAAGGCCGGCAAAGGTCAAGATGCCATCGACATCAATATGCTCGATAAACATATAACTAGACCGTAAAGCTTGCTGGGAAACATGTCATACGAACCTTAACTCCGAAATGAACTACGAAAGGCTTGATCCCCTCAAAAGGGTACGTAGGCAGCCTTCACAAGGCGTAGCCCTAATCTTAAACGCTTTCCGCTCCCTGGAGAGTGGAAATATCACTTTCAACGGACCTTTCCGACCATTAATTCCGCCTAACTTAACTAAAACTGGTTAACCACTTGCAAGAACCTTACGCTAAAGGCTCAAGATTCTTACGAGCTGGGGGGCTAACTGTTGGGGTCAAAATCGGTACGACGGAATCAACGGCCGAAACTCCCCGCAGAAATATAAAAGGAATCGTTTTGTAAAACCCAAAGAAACGTTTTATAAAACTCGAGGATCGTTTTATAAAACTCGAGGACCGTTTTATAAAACTCGAGAATCATTTTATAAAACCCGAGGATCATTTTATAAAACTCGAGAATCGTTTTATAAAACTCGAGGATCGTTTTATAAAATTCGAGAATCGTTTTATAAAACTCAAAGAATCGTTTTATAAAACTCGAGAATCATTTTATAAAACTCGAAGAATTTCTTTATAAAACTCGAGAATCGTTTTATAAAACTCGAGGATCATTTTATAAAACTCAAGAAGCCGTTTTATAAGACTCGAAGATCGTTTTATAAAACTCGAGGATCGTTTTATAAAACTCGAGAAGCCATTTTATAAAACTCGAAGATCGTTTTATGAAACTCGAAGATCTTTTTATAAAACTCGAGAAGCCGTTTTATAAAACTCGAAGATCATTTTATAAAACTCGAGAAGCCATTTTATAAAACTCGAAGATCGTTTTATAAAACTCGAGGATCGTTTTATAAAACTCGAGAACCGTTTAATAAAACTCGAGGATCATTTTATAAAACTCAAGAAGCCGTTTTATAAAACTCGAAGATCGTTTTATAAAACTCGAGGATCGTTTAATAAAACTCGAGAAGCCGTTTTATAAAACTCGAGGATCATTTTATAAAACTCGAGAAGCCGTTTTATAAAACTCGAGGATCATTTTATAAAACTCGAGAAGCCGATTTATAAAACTCGAAGATCGTTTTATAAAACTCGAAGATCGTTTTATAAAACTGGAGAAGCCATTTTATAAAACTCGAAGATCGTTTTATAAAACTCGAGGATCGTTTTATAAAACTCGAGAACCGTTTTATAAAACTCGAGGATCATTTTATAAAACTCGAGAAGCCGTTTTATAAAACTCGAAGATCGTTTTATAAAACTTGAGGATCGTTTTATAAAACTCGAGAAGCAGTTTTATAAAACTCGAGAAGCTGTTTTATAAAACTCGAAGATCGTTTTATAAAACTCGAGAAGCCGTTTTATAAAACTCGAAGAATCGTTTTATTAAACTCGAAGAATCGTTTTATAAAACTCGAGAAGCCGTTTTATAAAACTCGAGGATCATTTTATAAAACTCGAGAAGCCGTTTTATAAAACTCGAAGATCGTTTTATAAAACTCGAAGATTGTTTTATAAAACTCGAGAAGCCATTTTATAAAACTCGAAGATCGTTTTATAAAACTAGAGGATCGTTTTATAAAACTCGAGAACCGTTTTATAAAACTCGAGGATCATTTTATAAAACTCGAGAAGCCGATTTATAAAACTCGAAGATCGTTTTATAAAACTCGAGGATCGTTTTATAAAACTCAAGAAGCCATTTTATAAAACTCGAGAAGCTGTTTTATAAAACTCGAAGATCATTTTATAAAACTCGAGAAGCCGTTTTATAAAACTCGAAGAATCGTTTTATAAAACTCGAAGAATCGTTTTATAAAACTCGAGAATCGTTTTATAAAACTCGAAGAATCGTTTTATAAAACTCGAGAATCGTTTTATAAAACTCGAAGAATCTTTTTATAAAACCCGAAGAATCGTTTTATAAAACTTGAGAATTGTTTTATAAAACTCGAAGAATCGTTTTAGGAAACCGCAAAAAACCGAAACAGCCGTAAACGCGAACTAGTCACGACTAGTTCGCCGATGGGTGAACTAGTCCAGTCCCGGCTAGATCTCCATTGGGCAAACTAAGAGGTGCTGACTTTTCTCCACTGGTTCTTTCTCCTAGTTCGCCATATGGCGACCTAGCCAAGCTGAACTAGCTCGCCGTACGTCGAGCCGACCATCCCGAGCCTCGATCTCCCACATCCTTGATTCAAGGCATACGTCCTTCGACACGATCGTATTCTGAATCACGGTCGAAATGTCTCCCGCTTCGTCTCGATCCATCCTATCGTTCAAGTTTTACGATAAAAACCGTAAAACTCCGTTTTTCCGAAAAGAACTCGAAGAAATCGTATAAAACGGTAACGGTTAATGAAAACACCGAACGTCGCCTAAAATATACGATTTATCCAAGATTCTTCGTTAAGATTATAAAAAACGCGTTTTTAATAAAAAACGTCAAGAGAATCGTAAAAAACGGCATCGGATCAGGAAACGGTCTCGTTAAAGTCGTAAAACAGTTTTTATCGTAAAACGGCCCGAAAGGTCCTAAAACATGATAAAAACCCATCTCGCGACGTTAACGAAATCAAACCCGAAGATACGATAACGCTTTGACGGTCTACTCGCAGACGGAAGATAAAAGGCAAGTTTGAAGATAAATAGAAGATTTCCGCAGAAGAAAAGGAAGGATCGACAGATATGGAAAGTTCCCGAAATATTTGGTTTCGAGCAAAATGGAAAGAGTAAAACCGCCTAAGGAGGAGTATATAAGGAGGAGGCATAGGGCAGAAGCTGAGGGACGATTTTCAGAGCTCTCATCTGAGACTTTTACAATTTTTCTAGACTTAGAATTTTCCGCACTTAGAAACTTAGGCTTTTTCTCGACAAGTTCGGTTTCTATGACTGGGGCTCTATTACTAGACGAACTCGCCTAGGCGGTTCGATCTCTGGTCCAGCTCTATCAACTGAACTACGTTCGACTTGATCCTCGAAAGGGGTACGTAGGCAGCCTTTCATAAGGTTCAGTCCGAAATCAATCAAACCTTTTTTATTCTCTTTTTCTGTCTTTCGTTATCGAGTTGCAACTCGACTAGATTTAGGGTTTTATGTTTGTAATTCACTGATGGCCCTTGCAGCCAAAGCCTTTGTAATTCCTTGTAAATGATCGTAACGCTCTTACGCGAATCGGGAATAAGATCGATTTTCTCTATAAATTCGTTTTATTACGTTTTTTCATATTTTTCCGCATTTATTTGGTTACTTATCGTTGGCTTTCACAGAGATCCGGTTCCTCTGGAAAATTAGGGTTTTCCTAAGTTTCCTTATTTAACGGAAATCGACAAGTGTGAATTTCGGTTCCCACAGTTTTATTGTGTCAAGAAGGGGACAAAAATATTTCAAAATTTTACTTTTTATCTAACCAATCTTTAGCACAATTCTTAGAATTGTTGATTGCAGAAAGTACTATAGATGCTAAAGTGGATCAACGGTCACCCATGACAACACTTTTCATGATTGTTTGGAAGAACCAAAGCTGATTTCCAACCTAACCTGACATCTATTGCTTGTCTTGGGGCTTGGTATACAAGGGATCGGAATCCTCCTGCAAGTCTGGAAGGTAAAAGTCTTGATAATTTTGGTTTTGTTCTCTCCTCCCTTTGGCATCCCAAAAAGAGAAAAATAAAAGATTGAGATGATTTCCTGAGAGGCAGAGGGATAGGTACATTACCCATGACCCCACTATTCTAATTCAAAGGAATGATCACACATTGTGGAAGCGAGGGAAAGGTAAATTACCCATGACCCCACTATTCGCCTACACTTTGTCAGAAAAGGCTACCAAAGTAGAAAGATCAATAAGATGAGCATTTGTTTTTCATTGGGATTGATATAAAAGAAAAAGAAAAATTTGGGATTCGGAGAAGGGATATATAGGGAGAAAAGAAACTGTTGGGGTCAAAATCGGTACGACGGAATCAACGGCCGAAACTCCCCGCAGAAATATAAAAGGAATCGTTTTGTAAAAGCCGAAGAATTGTTTTATAAAACTCGAGGATCATTTTATAAAACTCGAGGACCGTTTTATAAAACTCGAGAATCGTTTTATAAAACCCGAGGATCATTTTATAAAACTCGGAATCGTTTTATAAAACTCGAGGATCGTTTTATAAAATTCGAGAATCGTTTTATAAAACTCGAAGAATTGTGTTATAAAACTCGAGAATCGTTTTATAAAACTCGAGGATCATTTTATAAAACTCGAGAAGCCGTTTTATAAAACTCGAAGATCGTTTTATAAAAATCGAAGATCTTTTTATAAAACTCGAGAAGCCGTTTTATAAAACTCGAAGATCATTTTGTAAAACTCGAGAAGCCGTTTTATAAAACTCGAAGATCATTTTATAAAACTCGAAGAATCGTTTTATAAAACTCGAAGAATCGTTTTATAAAACTCGAGAATCGTTTTATAAAACTCGAAGAATCGTTTTAGAAAACCCGAAGAATCGTTTTATAAAAGTCGAGAATCGTTTTATAAAACTCGAAGAATCGTTTTATAAAACTCGAAGAATCGTTTTACGAAACCGCAAAAAACCGAAACAGCCGTAAAACGCGAACTAGTCACGACTAATTCGCCCACGGGCGAACTAAGCCGAGCCGGCTTAGTTCGCCGATGGGCGAACTAGGAGGCACTCGACTAGTTCGCCGATGGGCGAACTAGGACGCACTCGACTAGTTCGCCGATGGGCGAACTAGGACGCACTCGACTAGTTCGCCGATGGGCGAACTAAGCCGGCCCGGTTTAGTTCGCCGATGGGCGAACTAGGAGATACTCGACTAGTTCGCCCATCGGCGAGCTAAGCCGGCCCGGCTTAGTTTGCCGATGGGCGAACTAGTCCCGTCCTGGCTAGATCGCCGTTGGGCGAACTAAGAGGTGCTGACTTTGCCCCACTGGTTCGTTTCGTCTAGTTCGCCATATGGCGACCTAGCCAAGCTGAACTAGCTCGCCGTACGTCGAGCCGACCATCCCGAGCCTCGATCTCCCACATCCTTGATTCAAGGCATACGTCCTTCGAAACGATCGTATTCCGAATCACGGTCGAAATGTCTCCTGTTTCGTCTCGATCCGTCCTATCGTTCGAGTTTTACGATAAAAACCGTAAAACTCCGTTTTCCCGAAAAGAACTCGAATAAATCGTATAAAATGGTAACGGTTAATCAAAACACCGAACGTCGCCTAAACTATACGATTTATCCGAGATTCTTCGTTAAGATTATAAAAAACGCGTTTTTAATAAAAAACGTCGAGAGAATCGTAAAAAAACGGCATCGGATCAGGAAACGGTCTTGTTAAAGTCGTAAAACGGTTTTTATCGTAAAACGGCCCGAAAGGTCCTAAAACACGATAAAAACTCATCTCGCGACGTTAACGAAATCAAACCCGAAGATACGATAACACTTTGACGATCTACTCGCAGACGGAAGATAAAAGGCAAGTTTGAAGATAAATAGAAGATTTCCGCAGAAGAAAAGGAAGGATCGACAGATATGGAAAGTTCCCGAAATATTCGGTTTCGAGCAAAATGGAAACACTAAAATCGCCTAAGGAGGAGTATATAAGGAGGAGGCATAGGGCAGAAGCCGAGGGACGAGTTTTCAGAGCTTTCACCACCAAACTTAGCATTTAGGCAATTTTCCGTTTTCGTTATCGAGCTGCGTCTCAACTAGGGTTTTAGTCTTAGATTGCTAGAACTAGGAATTTCGTCGACGGCTCATGCAGCTAAGGCAACTCTCGTTGTAACCGTTCTTACGCGAATTCGGAATAAGAATCCTTCTTGCTCTCAATCTCGTTTTTCTTTATATATCTTTCAATTTATTCATATTAATCGCGTTCTTGGTTACTTGTCGTTGGCTTTCGCAGAGATCCGGTTCCTCTGGATAATTAGGGTTTTCCTAACTTTCCTTATTTTACGGAAATCGACAAGTGTGAATCTCGGTTCCCACAGAAACCAGAATGAGAATGCCGGAAACTTGCTTGAGTTGAATCCAAGT
This sequence comes from Eruca vesicaria subsp. sativa, assembly GCA_932364175.1. Lineage (NCBI taxonomy): Eukaryota > Viridiplantae > Streptophyta > Magnoliopsida > Brassicales > Brassicaceae > Eruca > Eruca vesicaria. The sequence goes on along the minus strand of CAKOAT010121710.1, from coordinate 50,232 downwards.
GTTCCTTGATCGATACTCCCAAGGTAAAGCCTACACTTTTATTTTATGCATAAATGAAATCAGTAGAGGGGAGAGACAAGCAGGATTGCTAAGTTGATTGGCTAGATGAATTTGGTTGCTAAGCTAGGATATGGTATAATGTACTTCTGTAGTTGAGAGATATGAGATGTGGCCTGCAACAAAGTAAAGGTTATGATCTTAAGCTAAGATTTGATTGAGTCCCTGCAGTTTTTAAACTTCTTCCAAAGACTAACTATTGTGTTTGCTTGAGGACAAGCAAAAGGTTAAGTCTGCGGAAGTTGATCTACCATGGTTTTGACCCACTTTTAACCATGGTATTTAGATGATTTTATAATATATATATATATATGTTTTGGAGTCAATTAGGTATGTTTCAGGTTTAGGAGCATTTTGGAGTAAAGTGATGATTGAGGTGCACTTATGGAGCTTAAAGGAGAGTTTTCCTGAGATGACTATAAAGATCAGACAACAAGGTCGATATCCAGAGATACATATCGATCGATACACGTCTTGTGTGATTGATCGACGACGCTTCTATAAAAGATGATGAATCGAGACACTCCATCGATCGATGTATGCCTTGTACCATCGATCGATATGAAGCGTGAAGAACAAGTTTGACTCGGCCGACTTGAAGCCCAAGTTCTCTCAATATTACAAGATTGCCCCTGACGAGTTTTTAACTTAATGGAAATCATATTTATAGTTATCCCTATGTGTTTTGGCTAGATATGCTTTTTGTACTTCTTAAGCTTTGCATGCTTTCTACATGTTCTGCTTTTGAATGCTTTTCATGTTTTTAGTTCTTTAATTTATAAAAGTATTCTTTTCATCTTATTCTCATTTTCATAAAAGGTTATAGAGTTCTAGATTTAGAAGAACACATAAAGAGATTTGTTGTTCAAAAGAACCAAAAGTTCAATCTTCTAATCTTATGAATTTATATTATTACCTTGATGCTATGAATCACTTAGCCATGTCTGAGTAGATTCACTTGTTAGATTTAGGGTTCAAATAGTTATGAGGGATTAGCCCCAACTATGGAATGTTGAGTTGTGATATTCATTATCCTGATGAACCCTAATGCTTACTCTAGAGTAGCTAATTAGAGTATGATCATGGAAGGATTTAACTTGTTAATCATCATCCTGAAATCATCTCGTAGAAGCTGAGATCCTCTAGGGACAAACGAGAGCCGATCTATGATCTTGGTGAACACATATTCAATTCGATCTGAAGCTATATCGATCGATACTCCTATAGAGTAATCGATCGACGGCAGCCCATATCGTCCGATATCGCTGTCAAAACATCGGTCGATATTGCCGGCAGTCAGATCAATGGACGAGTCTACATAGCGATTGCTAATAAACTTATCTAAAATTTGAAGTTCTTTAATATATTGCAAGCAAATTATAAAGACATCTGTAGCATTATAATCCTGATTATCTGACTACCAACCTTGAATCTAACTACTTTCTTTTATTGTTTAAAACCTAAAACCAATTCTCTTGAGTAATTCACCATTTCTCACAACTGCAATCTACTTTTAAACCTTAATCAACCTAGCGTAATCACTTAGGATTTTATCTTTTGTGTTCCTTAGTTCCTTGTGGATTTGATCCCTAAGTACTACAACTAAACCTCTTATTTGAGAGAGTAATTCACTCCTTAGAGTAATTTGAGTGATATCAACGTTGTTCTTGAGAGGGTGGTATATCTTGTCATCTAGATATGCCTCATCCCGAGTAGCTTTCTGTTCTGTCAACATCCCTTCTCGTTCTGGTTTGTCATCTACATCGATCGATGTGTCCAATGTGGCGCCGATCGATGGCACGCGCTGTGTCTTCATACGAGCTAGTTCTGCTTCCATCTCTTTCATTCGTGTAGTCAATTCACTGATGTTTCCTTGCAGAATCACATAGACCGTATCCAGATTGTTGTTGAGCTTCCCCACTACTTCTTCTGGCAATCACTCATGCAACCAATCATCTCGTTGATTTCATCCTTATTATAGAGCTCTGGCTCTAAAACTTGTCCATGGTCTTTGTTGCGGTCGATCGATACATGTCTCGGGCCTGTCAATCGATGAATGAAGATCCTTAATGATCAATGGTGGCTTGACAGTGTCGTTCGATGGTTGTTGCATCACGCCTAGTTGCAACTTGTAGAATCACGCCTAGTTGCAACTTCTGGTTCATTAGCTATCTGAAAGATCTCTGCTATGTCTTCTCTGGAAACTTGTAGAATCCTTCCATCTATGGCTCGTGCATTACCTTCCGGGTCCCTAATAACACCAAATGCATCTGGTTTTAGATATCATTAATATAACAATCTCTAGTTAAAATAAAAGTTTTAAGGTTAGAATTGATCTATATAGAATGGTCTGCGTCGATCGATGGTATACGAGAGGGGGTGATCCTTGGCTTGTTGAATGTTGCACTTGTTGCTTTGCCATGATGATCTCTGTAGTTTGTTCCTCTCTTGCTCTGTCTCCCAAAGGTGGTAGGTGCTTGCATATTGTCTGAATCTATGGTATTAGACGTCCTTTTGGTGGCAAGACCTCTTTTATACTCATCACGTGCCCTAGAAAAAATTGGAAAATTTCCAAATTTCCTGAAGTCTGTGGTGTTGAAATCGATCGATGTGCACATGTGAGTGTCGATCGATTGTTGATGTTGATTTCCTTGATGAGGCTGAGTATCAATCGATCATGGCAGGTCAGCGTCGATCGATTTTGTGAGCTCCGTCCTGTTGATGGGTTGTAGGAGTCTATCATCTGTAAAAATGTCATGGCTTTCTATAGCATACTCCTCATCATAATCCTCATCATGCTCCTCTTTGTGATCCTCTGAGTCTGATATGATTGCAGTGTCTGTTGCAAAACTCTCATGGAAACCACTGTCTGCCCAACTGCCTAAGGAGTAGTCACTTTGCTTGTTGATGGTGGCTTGAAAGGAAAGGTTCGGGTAGTAATGATCTGGTAGGGTTCCATGTGTTGACTGTCTGTCGATCGATGCGTCTTGATGAATATCGGTTGTTGGCTGGCTGAGGGAATCGATCGATGACGTTGAGGTCGCATCGATCGATTCAGAATACTCGATTTCATACTTTTCTCCAGGCAAGCAGCAATGAATCCAGCATCTTTAGTCTCCAATAGGTCTACTCGTTGCTTAACAACACAAACAAGATCATAAAAAATGTTTGGATCAATTAAAGTAAGACAAAACATGTTAGTATTCATGTCACATACTGCTCCTACTTTGGCCATGAAAGCTCTTCACAGTAAGAATGAAGAATTCAAGTTTAGCTTGATATCTAGGACATGAAAATCCACAGGAACTAGTGCATTACCAATCTGCACCTCTAGGTCTCTGATTATACCTCCTGATTTCCTCTCAGAACAATCCACAAAGGTGAATGATTCCTGTGAAGGTTCTACCTTCAGACCTAGATGGTCTTCCATGACTTTTGGCATGATGATGACTGATGCTCCTGTGTCACACAATGCTTGTAAGAATTCAATACCTTTAACTGAACATGGTATTGCAAACTTCCCAGTATCACTCTTCTTCTTCTTCTTCAATGTTATCTGATGTTTCATCCTTTCCCTAACATGGTAAAACATCTCTCTAATGTCCTCCTCAATTTCCCTAGTCTCTCTAAAGAACATCCACAGTCTTTGGGTATAGTAAACTTCCTCATAAGGTTTTTCTAGTGGGATCCTGAGAACTCTCTTAGTGAAACCATCCATCTCCTTATCATTGGGTTCCAAATTGAGATGTTGAGGAACCTTCTCCTTCCTTTTCCTCAGGGTCTCCCAGTTGTGGCCTTATCAATGTCCATATGCTCTGATGTAGGGTTGGAAGGGTTGGTTGATGGTGGTTTGAGTGCATTGATTCGGGATATCTCGATTCGGGGCAAATGCATTCGGCATGTGAGAGAATCGCGTCGCTCGATGGGGATAGTGTCCTGTCGATTGTTGGCATGTTCTCTCTGTTGATCGATGTGTGGTTCGTGACGTCGATCAATGGTGGAGTATAAAGGGCTGGGTGGATTTGGGTGTCTTTCTGCGAATTCCGTGTGGTTCAATATCCGGATGGCATTGCACGTTTCAGTCCGCTCAGTAGATATCGATCCATCGGCATAATGGCCTGTCGATCATCTGTGTCGAGTCCTTTCAATCGTTGCGCACTAGGTGGCATCGATCGATGAGAAGGTGATTCGTCGGAATTGAACAAGTTTTCCTCCTCGAAATCGCCTTCTTCCATTATTATATGTCGAATTTCTTGCCATAAATCATTATCCAGTATGGCCTTGACGTGGTGTTTCATAGCTTCATCCCCTTCTTTCCTCCTAACAGCTTCTCCAGTCTGAACCACCTGAGTCTCAAGCTTCCTTACCTGCGTACCCAAAGTCTCAATCTTGGCGTCCAGCTCTTTGTAGACGGAATCAAATCTTCCCATTAAAATCTACTGTCAGCCTTTGCTGTCCTTCAAGAACCTGACCAAGCATGGCTTCAATCTTGTTCTCATGCGTCTGTTGTGGTGGATTTTGGTAGAATGAATTTCCATAGCCTTTGTTGTTGCTATAGCTGCTGTAGGGTTTATGATATTGTGGATTCTGGTTGAAGTTACTCCTCTGACCATTATCACTAAAGTTCATGTTTCCCAATTGATTTCCAGACCTTTGAAATCCAGTTCCTCCAATATAGTTCACATCTATTAACTCTGAATCTACATCCTCTGCATCTTCAGCTAAGCAAACATGTCTCATAACTAGCTGGTTGACACTGTCTAACTAAGCTTTTACTTCATCCATCTGTTTCTTCTCAAGGAATGCACATATTTCCTCCTTTTAGAATCAGTGTTCTTGATGCTGCTGCTGTTTGCTAGATTCTCGATAAGTCTCACAGCTTCTTCTAGATTCCTGGTGTTAAAGCTTCCATCGCTTGATGTATCCAGAGTCATCTGATACTTCAAAGCGATTCCTCTAAAGAAAGTGTTGAGCAGCTGCACTTCATTGAATCCATGGTGTGGGCAGTCTCGCTGGAAGAACTTAAATCTAAGCCAAGAGTCTTTGAAGGACTCTCCAGGTTTCTGTGTGAAGGTAGCAATCCTTCTCCTCAGTTCTTCAGCTCGTGCCTCATCAAAGAAATTGCGCATAAACATATTATTGATGTCAGCCATAGATGTAAGGGATCCTGGTGGTAGCTGCTTCAGCCAATGCGCAACATCTCCAGCAAGTGAGAACTTGAAGAGCTTGCACAGTTGGTAGTCCTTAGAGACTCCTTTAACTCTGATAGCAGCGATGAGATCCTCGAACCTCTCAACATGGTCCATAGGATGCTCATGTGGCAACCCACAGTAGGGTATCTGTGCCACAAGTGTGTAGTGCTGGGGATTTAGCTCGAAGTTTTCCCTCTGGACGTTTGGGAGACGAATAGTTGACCTGTTGGCATAGTACTAGTCTGGACGAATGTAATCTAACAAGGTCTTGGGTCGAGTGGCCTCATTAGTATCAAGTTCAGGGATTACATTCCCCTGAGTATCCAGTTTCTGGCCTGTTGCATTACGCAGATGATCTTCCTGGTCATATAAGTCTCCCTTCTCGTTCGCAGTTAATACCAGAGTCACAACCATGTCTCGCGGCTGAGTATCGATTGATGTACAATGAGCGGTGTCGATCGATGTCAAGTGATCAGAATCGGTCGACGAGGAGTTGTTGGTGTCGATCGATGATGAAGCGAGGTCGGTTGGAGTCTGATGAGAATCGGTCGATGAAGAGTTGTTGGTGTCGATCGATGCGGAAGTTGGCCTTTGTAGATCGAACGTTCCAAGCTTGCTAGGTCTTCTGAAAATAGCAGTTGTTTTTCTTTGTTGCTTCTGGTTATGCTATGCATGCAATAGAAAAATCAAGAAAAAGTTTTTATCAGAAGATGATAAAGATGAAGAAAAACCTAGCAACTTACTCTCTCAAATAAGAGATTTATGCAGTACTTAGGGATCAAATCCACAAAGAGCTATGGTACCTATTAAATCTAATTAAGTAATAAAACTACGTGAATATAAATAGTAAATTACAGTAAACAAGTAAACAATAAATAAGACTCAATTACTCGACAAGAATGGAATAAGGGTTTTGAACTTACATGGAAAGGTGTTATTAGACTAGGGTTATTATTCAGGTATTGGAGATTATAATGCTATAGGTGCTATCTCTAGTTGTTTTACTAAACTCTCATTTAATAAATAAGTTTATTTACTAGAGTGTTATCGATCAAGTCAAGAATGTCCGATCGATGATAGTGTCGATCAATTATTCTAGAAGAATATCGATCGATTCACTTTATTCAACGTCGATCGATTTCCAATTGGGAATATCGATTGATGCGGCTAGTCAAGCGTTACACACGAGTTAACAAACTCTCACTATGGATCCCTAGATCAACATTTTTCTCTTAACCTTAAACATGATGTATTCAAGACTATCAGAGTTCACTCTTGTTAACCGTCGTATGAACCAAACAGCCTATTTGAAAGATCCATTCATTCTACCTTCTCAAGCAAAATAGGTTTTCTACTATAGGGAAGATGATAATTCAAATTTGTATGTTGTTATGAGAGCACCACCTAGAGGCTATCATGAGTTGGAAACATAAGAAGATTTAGGTGGTGCACCTTTGCATGTACAAGAAGTCGATGATTTGGGTTTAGATTGATAGTATTTATGTTTTTGAAACAAGAAAATGTTTTATGGGGTTTTTAAATAATTTAATATTTATTCAATTTCTTAAATAAGTATATTACAAATATTTGAAATAAATATTACATTTAAAAATAAAACAATTCGTTATTTTTTATTTAAAAAATCGATAATTTAAAAACTAATTAATAACACAAAATCTCTGCTATCTTTGCTATAGGTAAAATCAAATTAATGAGTTTTAATAACATTTTTTTGATAAACAAACATTTGTATCATGTTATTATAAATATTAACAAGTACATAAAAACTAATGTTATCATTGTATATTTAGCATACCAATAATCCGCTAACAAAAGTGTTAGACCTATTATAATGACCGCTGTTAGAGCGGTTAAGAAAAAACTGTAAACAGCATTTAACAGCCGTTATTAATAGAATTATTTTCACTATAGGGCAGTTTCAAGTTTTTTTATTACATTTTAAGGCAGTTATTGCTCTTTAGACACTTTTCTTTAACTAAGCGTAACTATAACAATCTTCTAGTTTCCATCTACTTCTCATTTTGTTTCTTTTTAATTAATTTATTTTTTGATTGTTTGATCTTTCACTTTTGTTTTTGTCCATTCACCGTAAGCCATCTTCTTCTTTAACAAAAACTTAAACTTGTATTCTCCTCTGACCTAAAACTAAACGGTGTTTCTTTTCTGAGTCCCAGAGTAAATCTCCATTAAGTATTGATGAGTTCGATCTGGCGCGTTCATGCCCCATCTCGAAGCTATACTAAAGATCAAGTCGTTCATGTCGTAACTCTCTAGCCTGTGTTCAAAAACGTGGAGGTGATGGTCAGAAATTAAGGAATAAACACTTAGCGGACATGAACAAAACAATGTTGGTTCTAATTAGTTAAAACTCGATTTAAAAAAAATAACTTTTGTCTTTAATTGTTTTTTGGTTAATCTAAACAAAATTTGTAAGTTTTTGTGTTAAAACCGCAAAGAAAATGATGATTAAGTGAAAAGAAACTGATGGCGGCTTGAATTGAAAGTTGCAGAGTTTCATGTAACCTAAAAGGAAGAAGACAAGTTATTTACAAATTGCCACTCACTAAAGACATGTTGCATAGTGGTTGTGGACTTTAACAATGTGTACACTGTGGTAGCATATTATTTTGTACACTATTGTAACAATATTCGTGTACATCGTTGTAAATGGTATTTGTGTACATCAAAGTAATGATAATTAACCCATCTGTCTGTGTACACTGTTGTAATGATATCCATGTACACCGTTGTACATGTGTACGGTAAATATGATAATGTACATATATAAAACAACCAGAAATGAATCAAGCTAATACCTACCATGAATCTATCATGAAAACACACACATAACACAGACACTAATTAGAAACTCTTAAATGAGGTGTGAAAGATGATATATGGATTCAGTCAGATTTCAAGGATGCCCCGACACTGCATGTACATGGGAAGAAGGAAAAACAATTCACATATACATTGTCTTAACATTATCATGAGTTGGTGAAGTCGTAAAAGTTTAATTATTTTGGTTGGAAACCTACAAAAACACCAAAAATGTTTGCAAACTCACTTTGATGTATAACACGAAATTAGGTGTACATATGTACAATTTAAATGTAATGTACACACGATTATCGACCAGAAACCCTAATCTCTGCCTTTGGTTTACATGTACATATGTGTTATCTTTGTTTCTTATAGTTAAAAATCGTAGAACATACATATACAAACAAACTATTCATATGTACATAGATATTAGATACCGAAATATACACATGTACATCGATGTGTACATACAAAACTACTTATGTGTACATAAACAAAATCTCATGTTGGATTTGTACACATGCAACCATGTACACAGATACATATATATATATATTCATGTTGTTTAATTCACGTAAACCCAACATGAGATTTCGTTTATGTACACATGTGTAGTTTTCTATGTACACATCGATGTACATGTGTATATTTTGGTATCTAATATCTATGTACATATGAGTAGTTTTTTTGTATATGTATGTTTTACGATTTTTAACTATAAGAAACAAAGATAACACATACATATATGTAAACCAGATGTATATTTATCTAGAGTAAACAGAGGTAACACATACATATATGGATAACATACTAGTATACACCGGTGTACATGTGAGTCGTTGTACAAGTGGATAACGATATGTCTGTGTACATTTGAATCGTTGTACATAGTGTAATTGTATGTACAACATGTTATGTACACATGACTTATATTTTTTAATGAAGGGTATTTTCGTAATTTTAGTTTCATCTTCCCCAAAATGAATTAAGGTTTTCTGCAATTTTCCACTATGGTCGTCAACCATTATTTTCACCTTAATCATCATTTTTTTTTTCATTTTCTTGCTTATTATACCTTTAAATCTGTAGAAATATTGTTTAAGATTGAGTTTCATGTTCTAAATGACTATATTTTTACAACAAAAATATAGATCTTGCTTCTTCTTTTTAGTACTGTCACAACGCAAGGCAGATAAATTACTAAGCTGGACAGGGAGGAAGAATCTTGGTCGTGTTAATTCATGGTGAAAGAGAAGACAAACTGTAGTAAAGCTTGGCTGAGGTTCATAAGAGTTACAGATGAGGATCTTGAAGCACAGTTAAAAAGAGCTGTGACATAATGCACCGTTGCAATTTTTCAAAAATTCTGTTTTTATTTTTTGAAAATAATTAACTGGAGAAAAAATGAAATCTGAGAAAGAAGAGAAGATGAAAATTGGGATCCTATCAATTATATTTTAGTTATACTTTAGTTAGTAATAAATGTAATAAGTTAAGAAAAAGTATCCTAGGAGTAGAAACTAGGAGTAGAAACTGTCTTATTCTATTATAAAAAATTTAAAACTGTCTTTAAGTGTTAATTTTTCTTATTAATTAATACTTACATATCTTGCTGCGTTTTCCTCGTTTTTCTAACTCAAAAAGCTCCTCTTTTGACAAAATAAACTCTATACAGCCTTAACGTTTGTTACAAGATTATCTCAAAGGTCTTATGCCAGAGACTAAAGAAGGTCCTTCCAGACAGGATTTCAGAAACCCAGTCAGCCTTTGTTGCTGGGAGACAGATATCAGATAACATTATGATAGCCCAGGAATTATTTCATGCCTTAAGAACAAAACCAAGTGGGAGGCACAAGAGGATGGCTATCAAAACAGACATGAGTAAGGCATATGATCGTATGGAGTGGTCTTTCATTGAAGCCACCATGAGAAAGATGGGGTTCTCGGAAGTCTGGATTACTTGGATTATGCGCTGTGTAACAACAGTGAAGTATAAGGTCCTTATGAATGGACAACCAAGAGGAAATATTACCCCAGAGAGAGGTCTACGTCAGGGAGATCCTTTGTCCCCTTTCATTTTTATTCTATGCACGGAAGCGCTCGTTAGCCTTCTTAATCACGCAGAGAATCAGGGAAAGATAACGGGGATGCGCATCACGCGTGCGTGTCCGTCGATATCCCACCTACTCTTTGCTGATGATAGCCTTTTCTTTTGTAAGGCGGAGCCCCGTGAATGTGAAGAAGTAATGAAAGTGGTTAGGCAATATGGACAAGCCTCTGGACAGTGTATAAATTTCGAGAAATCTTCTTTGCTCTTTGGCAAGAGAATTGGTCTAGATACCAGACAGGAAATCAAAGATTCACTTGGGATCCAAAATGAAGCAGGAATGGGAACTTATCTAGGGATACCAGAGGATATCAGTGGCTCGAAATGCAGACTATTTGCCTTCTTAAAGGATAAGCTTCAGCATAGAGTGAATGGATGGACAGGCAGGTGGTTATCTAGAGGTGGAAAGGAAGTAATGATCAAGTCAATCCTACTAGCTCTCCCAACCTATGTTATGTCTTGCTTCTTACTCCCATTGGAGATATGTGATGCCTTGGCTAGTGCCATTGCACAGTTTTGGTGGAGTTCAAACCCACCAAAGAGAGGTTTACACTGGACAACATGGGATAAGTTATGTTTACCAAAGGAGGAAGGGGGGATTGGATTCAAGATGATACACGAGTTTAACCTGGCATTATTAGCAAAGCAGTTGTGGAGACTAGCCCAAAATCCAGATTCATTGGTAGCTCGAGTTATGAGAGGGAGATATTACCGCCTAAGCTCGCCTTTGCGTAAGCTTAACGTCAATAGCCCATCATATGTGTGGACAAGCATATCGGCTGCTCGTGAACTATTGCTACTGGGGGTTAGACATAAAATTCACTCAGGTTATGAAGTAAAGGTTTGGGAGGATCCATGGATTCCCACAATCCCAGCAAGACCAGCGCATGCAATTGCTCCGGTCATGAATCCGAATATGAGAGTGAGTGATTTTATCAATCGAGATACACAGACTTGGGACCTTGATCGGCTGACAAGCTATGTTGACGCTGTTGATATACCTCTCATAAGGAGTATGGCAGTTAGTTCAACCCATCGTAGAGACACACACTGTTGGAGTTACACAAAGAGTGGACAGTACACTGTAAAGTCCGGTTATTGGGTAGCTCAAAATATAATGAAGAAGGAGGAGGATCTGGTAGATGAACCTAGCATTAAGAGGCTACAAGCACAAGTATGGAAGGTGAAAGCTCCCCCAAAGATGCGTCATCTTATGTGGCAGATTCTATCGGGACAGGTGGCTGTCACGAATGTGCTGAATCGCAGACACATGCGCTGTGACGATATCTGCCCACGATGTGGAGAACCGGAGGAAACGATAGCACATGCTATTTTCCAATGTCCACCTGCTCTGCAGGTTTGGGCATTATCATCTATACCTACTAGCTTGACTCTGTTCCCGGTGGAGAGCACTTTTGCGAATATGGATTATCTGTTCTGGCGGAAGAAGGCCATTTGTGAACCAGAATGTGACAGGGATCCTTATCCTTGGATAATATGGTACATTTGGAAAGCTCGGAATGATAAGCTGTTCAGGGGAATAGATAGAGACCCTCTAGAGTTGGCTCGGTATGCAGAGAGTGAATGTCTGGCCTGGTTTCAAGCTAATGAGCAGGAAGCTATGGTAACACAAGAGCATGGTGATTCTGGACTTCAGGCCATGGATCTTCGAGGAATTTGTATGATAGATGGTTCTTGGACCTCTATAGATCAGTTCTCCGGTTGTGGTTGGGATTGGAAGGATAACATGGGGAACAGCCAGTTGATGGGGATGCGGAATGTGAGTAGAGTGGAATCGGCTTTGCATTCGGAGCTGGAAGCACTGCGGTGGGCAATGGAGAACATGCTTCAACATTCGCCATGTCAGAGCTTTGGGACGGATTGCAAGGAACTTGTAGCGATGCTTAAGGATCCCCATGGATGGCCAAGCTTTTCGACGGAACTGGAGAGGATCTCGACTCTGAGGATTTGTTTCCCAGACTTCAAAATCTCTTACGTGCCTAGAACTTTAAATGCTGTGTCCGATCATTTAGCTAAGACAGCCCGCTCTTATTATCGTGAACTCATGTTTGTTGGTTGTTCTATTCCGGTCTGGATTCCCAGACCACCTCAAGCTTGAGTAATAGATCAGCCTTTCGTTGCCAAAAAAAAAAAAAAAAAAACTCTATACAGCCTTTTTTATATTGATGAACTTTTTATATGAAATTAGTAATGTTTTAATCATTATTTACATATACCACTATATATATATATAACCGACTACTTAACAGAAAAAGAGCTTTTCGGCATATATTTGACTATTTATGATAATGATTTGGCTGATTACGATAATATTTTTCAATAGTATGACGAGTGATGTATGTATGAGGCATCGAACTTTAACTAGCAATATATCTATATATATTGATTTGTATATCCATGCAGATGCATATATATGTAAGCATGCAATACAAATACTATATATATAAGACTGAAGGAGACAAGAAGAGGGTGAGCACGCAGAGCTTTCGAGCACGAGCATGCTAGAAAAAGGGAGCCATGTGTGCTCACTCTCTTCTGTCGCCTTCTTTTTGTTTTATTCACGTACCTTATTTAGTTAGCATCTTCGTGTGTGCATATGATCTTCATGTTATATAGTAACCGCAGTCCCTATAAAACTGTTTTGATTTCAATAAGGTATGATGATTTTGAACAATTGTCTCTGGTTTTAGGGTTTATATAAGGACAGCAAGGGATTTACATATGTTGATGCAAGCATATATATCATCATCTTCCACTTGATACGTTTGGGTTTTTAGAATATTCCGCCGGATTAAACCCTTTTTCTTTTCAATTTGAGCTTCTAGATTCTCTCCTTTCAGTATTATATGTACATTATGCATGATTTTAAGATCTATAGAAAACACAGATTGATCCTCCAATCAGAGTACAAAGGAATAAAAGTTATTTTTGTAAGGACGAATGTAAATTCGAAACGTAAGCCGTGGAAATTGATTTTAAAATAGAAATAAAAGAGAATACGACTAAAGATTTGGGGTTAAATTAAGTAAAGACAAAAGATGCTAAAGGGCAATGAATTATGAACGTAGTAATTTGTTTTATAATTGTTTTGCGTTTGATTGTAGTTGATTCTCCATTCACGTCCTTTGTCATGTATCTGATGCACGCAATCACTATTACATAAGCGGTCCCCCTCTTAATTAACACGTTTCTTGAAATACCATCGTCTCAAGCATTCATCACCACTAACGTAAACATTACGAATTTACGTGGTATCAATAACTCCAGTAGAAAATATTTAGGTTTTCGAATTGCAATCAGTGCCGGAAGACCAGAAGCTAAAAAATAAAATAGAGCCCCCTGAGATTCGAACTCACTACCTTTGAACTATATATAGCAATCAATACAACTACACTATAAGCAAATTGTTGTTTATTTATGGCCGGTACAATACATATTATATTTTGGGCTGGAAGCTCAAGCTTGTAATGCTTGGTATCAGGGCCGCTACTGATTATAATGATTGTTGTATCTCTAAGGACCCGTGCCGGTCCAACACTTTTGGATGCCATAAACCTTTTAAAAAATCACTAGATTTTGACCCGTCCTCGGAAGGGTGGATATAATTTTTTAATATTTCTTTTTTGTTTTTTGTAATTATATTTTTAATTAATATTAATTTGATTTAATATGAGTTTTAGTAACTATAGTAAATATTTCAAGTTGCATATTTAAATGATGGGTAATTTTCTCAAATTGAATTTTTAACTTTTTATCACAAAATAAATCTTAAAAATTAAAATGACCAAAATAACATTTTGTATTCTGAAAATTTTCAGTTTTTTTTTTATTTTTATTTTTTACAATTTGGAATCATGTCCCCAGAACCCCACTCCCCAACTCTAAACAAAAATGTCTAAGATTATTTAAACCAAAGGATATAAGTGTATATTTACTTATCTTTTATAAAACATATAAGTCTGTATTGGTCATTTTTATTTTTAAGCTCTATATTTGTGACAAAAACATTTTAGGTCTATCCTAGAGAATTTTTCTTAAATGAATTCCTATATAAGATAGTATTTGATTTTTAAAAAATGAATTTCTGTATAAAATAGTGTATAGAAGGTATATTATTTTAAAAAATGATTCTCATATACTGTATGATAGTATATAAACTATTTGTTAAAAACATTTGAATGTTGGTAAATTTTTGCCCATCTTATATATATTAACTGAATATTTTCAATTTACTGAAATCATATATATTAATCTCAATTTAATTTTTTGTTCGTTGTTGGTTAAAAATAGAAAACAATAAAAAAATAGTTGTATCAAATGTTTGATAGGTTAATTATCAAACCAAAGACATCAGACTTAAAAAGGTAAACATCATAACTAAAAGAATTGGTTGCAATTTTCTGAGAACATTTCCAAAAGGAACCATAAAATCTTAAATATAAGGTATTCCAAGAGTAATCTTAAAATGTCAAATTATAAAATTTTGTACAATGAAACGATATTTACGTTTTTAGTTTGATGTCTTTAGTTTTCTAATTAACCTCTCAAATATTCAATACAATTATTCTTGATAGGTTTTTTAGAAATATTTATTCAAACCTAATACACAAAACTTAATGAACAAACTGTCTGATCCAAATATATCGGAATGATCAAAAATATTTATATTAATTTCTATAAGATATGGTATAAGTTTGAACAAATATTTCCGAAAAAAATAAATCAAAACTTAATTCATAAATAACTGTTGGACCCAAATATGGCTCGCTAGCCGAGACTAATGGGCTCGAGCGATAAGAGTTGACAATGGGCCACTGTAAGCCCATTGGCAATTAATCTTTTGAGAAAAGAGTTAAAAAGAAGCCGGAGGCTGTTTGCTAATGAAGGGACGTCAACAAAACAGGTCACGGAGGAGAGCTCCGGACCTCATTTGCAAAGAGCTAACGGGAGTAGCTCAGGCTGGTTGCGCAGGACCCGGTCAAAAGGAGACTGTTGAGAATCCCCCAACTCACGGAGCAAATCTCGGAGGCTGGTTAGGATTGTTCAAACGTGGCTGAGAGCTATTTAAGGAGGAGGAGGAGATCAAAGAAAGGGGCTCTTCTCTGGATTGATCCAACTCTACCCATCTTCAATACACTTTAACATTCTCATTATTCTTTGTGATCATCTCAAACCAACTTTGTAATCTCAATTCTATCATCATCATCATCATTGTAACCTTCATCTTATCAAAATCAATACAAACAGTCGTGTTCATTCATACAAGTCTACACGGGATCCAGCCCACGATTTCTTCCCTAAACCTAACCTGTTTCTAAAAACCTAGAGGTGAGTTATACGCCTCACATTTGGCGCCGACTGTGGGGACGAAATAATGGAATCCCTTACTCCATAACTTGAGAATGAATCCGACCGATCAGGCAACGAATCTGTCTAACCCTGATCCCACGATTCCCGAGTCTCAACACGCTGATCACCGGTCTGAACAACAGCCTCCGGCTAATGCTCAACCAAACCAGACTACCACTGGAATAACTAATCCAGAATCCTCCAGTGGAACCAGATCTGGGCGTTCAGCCCTCGAGAATCCTCAGCAATTACCTGCTCTGAATCAAACGGAGGCTCAGCTCTCTGAGATCTGTCAAATGATGGTGCAGTTAGCAGACAAAGCTCGGGAAAATGAGCGCACGATGCAACAGCTTGCCGCCAGGCAGCAACGATTCGATGAGGTGACAAGGTCTTTGATCACAACGACCCAGCCACCACAGCATCATGGCTCAAGAACCATCTTTCGAGATTGGATGACCGACCCCTCGTTCCCTCGAGAACGCTTGAATTTTTCCCCCATCAGCACTGTTCCAGAGAGGCAGGGATCTGTTTATAAGACACCTCCTGCTAGAACAACCACTGCGTTTAACCCACCGATGACCAGTGCTATGGGAAGCAACGTGGCAACAACTAGCTCTATGCCGGGTCAGGTTACTGACCAGAGCATTCGCTTGCCACCTCCACCACCTGTCTCCATATCCGAAGGAGGAACATTGTTTCCTCCCAGGGGTAGGGCATCAGCTTCGGTTTACCAGGCTCGGAACCTAACCTCGGAGACCCATCAGAGGGTGGAAGCTGAACCAACAGCTTACCCGAACCCTCTTGCTGATTTCGTTCGTCAAAGTAACCTAGGCACTAGAGAGCGACTCAGCCCAACAGCTGACTGGGAGAATGAACGAACCCGCATCCATCAGGAACCTGCTCGTCAGGTACCTAACAGTGACCCAGCTGTCCTCCCTTTAGAGGGACCTAAAGCTATTCGCAGATATATGGACCAGACTCATGCAGCTCTCCAAAAACTGAACGCTCAAGTCCACAAGGCAACGAGCTCAGCTCCAGAAATTGAGAGTTTGATTGAGGAAACCCACGGAACTCCTTTCACTGACAGAATCGCCAACTCTTATATAAGAGACACCCGAAAAGTTAGGATTCCTGAGTCTGGTGGGACCTCATACCCAAAAGCTCACGTAAGAGCCTTCCGGTTAGCTATCGTGAGAGCTCACTTTACAAAGGAAGAATGCGAAGCAGGTTACTGCAG
Source organism: Eruca vesicaria subsp. sativa (assembly GCA_932364175.1). Lineage (NCBI taxonomy): Eukaryota > Viridiplantae > Streptophyta > Magnoliopsida > Brassicales > Brassicaceae > Eruca > Eruca vesicaria. The sequence continues at coordinate 33,425 of CAKOAT010121710.1, read as the reverse complement.
GACATTTGCCGAAAACCTGGTTGGAACAGCTCTCGAATGGTTTTCTAACCTCAAGCCAAACTCAATAGACAGTTTTGATGAGTTAACTAATGCTTTCATGAAGCAGTACCCGACCCATATCCTGAAGCAAGCTTCCGAGGCTGACCTCTCGAAAGTAAGACAAGGAATGGGAGACACGGTACGAGTCTATATCAAAAAATTCAGAGCAATGAGAACTAAGCTTTCAAACCCTAATGACGAGGTTGCCATCGAGGCCCTTAGAAGAGGTCTCTGGTACATATCAGAGTTCTGGTCAGAGCTAACGCTCAACCCTCCCCCGACCATCGATGACGCTCTTCATAAAGCGTCCAGGTACATTACTTTAGAAGAAGAGACGACTGCACTGGATAAAACCCATAAGAAGCCTCAGAATCCTCCAAAAGTAATGCTCCCAAGGCAAGGGGACCTCCTAAAAAAGGTTCCTCTCGAAACGACCAAACCCAGGGAGAACATTCTTATGCAGTCGAGGGAGTCCAACAGGAAAAACCTGTGGCCGCGACAAGTAAACCCCCTGGACTAAAGCATACGATGAGAGCAAGCACTGCTCTTATCACGACCGGAAAGGACATTCCACCGATGACTGTTGGGGATCTCCAACGGAAATTGGCGGCGAAATACGTAGCCGGAGAGATAAAGGACATGGAACTCAAAAACCACCGCCTTATCAAAAAAGAGGTCCCAGAGACACTTCTCCAAAACGTGAAAGGTCACCTGAGAAGGAGACAGACTCTCCACCTCCGCCTCCTCAGAAAAGAGTCGATACGATTCTAGGAAAATTCCCGCAGAGAAAAGGCCTACAAATCAAGGCACCTAGATCAGCTCACGAGGGAAGGATAGCTGCCCTCCTGAGCAAACTGCTACCTCAATTGAGCCCCAGCTCGAGGGTCTACTATATCCTCAGGGGGTCCGACGTGTGTCAAGACTCCGTTAATTCTATTAAAAGTCACGTACGGAAAGTTGTGTCTAATACTCAGCCTAAACCGCCCAACCCCGAGTCTAACACCAAGATTTCCTTCTGGGAAAGCGAGACATCGGACCTCGAGAGGCCTCACAATGATGTCTTAATCGTCACCCTGAACATAGCAGGGTACGAGGTGCCTAAGTTCATGATAGACACCGGAAGCTCTGTCGATCTTATCTTCTATAACGCCCTGGAAGGAATGGAAATAGACGACTACGAAATTATTGGCCAGAAAGCCAACCTTGTAGGCTTCTCAGAAGAAACAGCTACCTCCCTGGGAACTATCAAGCTCCCGGTCATAGCCGAGGGGATCATGAAGATGACCAATTTCGTAGTTATCGATAGACCATCTCCATTTCATGCGATCCTAGGAAGACCTTAGATCCATAAAATGAGAGCGGTAGCTTCCACCTACCATCAATGCATGAAATTCCAGACACCCGAAGGGATAGCTACCATACATGGTAGCCGAAAGGTCTCCAGGATCTGCTACCTAGAAGGATTCCAAATACTCAAAGAATCACCACAATAGAAATTACAGATCCAGGAGGGTCACGAGATGCAGAAAAATATTTGGGGTCCCCTTAGGAACCTCACTGAACAAGTTTGTATCGATGACTCGAATCCTGAAAAACAGGTGAGCATCGAATCTGAGCTGCCTCTCGAAACTAAAAGAGAGCTCATTGAGTTCCTAAAAGGAAACGTCGGAACCTTTGCATGGACAACCAGTGACATGAAGGGTATAGACCGACTATCACAACCCACAAGCTCAATGTCGACCCTAGTTTCAAACCGATTAAACAAAAGCGTCGTAAGCTAGGCTTGGAAAAGGCTCAAGCTGTCAACGACGAGGTCGACCGACTTATGAAAGCTGGGTCCATTCGAGAAGTACACTATCCCGATTGGTTAGCCAACCCGTTAGTAGAAAAAAAAGAAAAACGGGAAGTGGAGAATCTGCGTAGATTTCACTGACCTGAATAAGGCTTGCCCTAAGGACAATTTCCTGTTACCTCACATCGGTCGGCTGGTGGAAGCAACCGCTGGCCATCAGCTCCTGTCTTTCATGGACGCTTTCTCAGGGTACAACCAAATTATGATGGAACCCGAGGATCTGGAGAAAACTGCGTTCATAGCCGAACGCGGAACCTACTGTTACAAGGTTATGCCATTTGGCCTAAAGAACGCGGAAGCTACTTACCAAAGACTGGTGAACAAAATGTTCGCTGGACAGCTCGGAAAAACTATGGAGGTCTATATCGACGATATGCTGGTTAAGTCTTCGGTTGGAAAAAAATCAAATTTTCCACCTGAAGGAATCCTTCGATATCCTCAACAAATACAATATGAAACTCAACCCTGCCAAGTGTACCTTCGGCGTACCTTCGGGTGAGCTCCTTGGTAACCTCGTAACCAAAAGAGGCATCGAAGCCAACCCGAAACAGATAACAACCTTCCTGGAGATGCCATCACCTAAGACAACCTGAGAGGTGCAAAGACTGACTGGACAAATCGCTGCCTTAAACCTATTCATATCCAGATCTACCGATAAATGCCTTCCTTTCTATAGACTTCTGAGAAATAATAAGAAGTTCTTATGGGATGAGAAGTGTGAAAAAGCCTTCAAGCAACTGAAAGCTTACCCCTCCGAACCTCTGATCCTGTCCAAGCTAGTATTGGGAGAACCGCTATATTCATATGTCGCCGTATCACCAGCCGCCGTTAGCGGCGTGCTGATACGAGAAGAGCAAAACGGCAGAGACATGTCTATTACACAAGCAAAAGCCTAATAGACGCCGAAACGAGGTACCCTGCCATGGAAAAATTAGCTCTAGCAGTTGTAACGGCTGCTAGAAAGCTATGACCCTATTTCCAATCACTACAAGAAAAATGCGTTTTAATAGCAGACGAGGATAGCGTTTTTTACGATTGTGCTATGGTTGATATACCCGTGTTTTTAAGATAGCGTTTGTATTTTCAGAAACGCTATGATAGAGTAGTATATTTAGAAACGCTATGAAAACTTAGGATTTAATAGCAAATCTTAATTAAACGTTATGTTTACCTATTGAATCCCTAAACCCTAAATAAGTTTTTAAACCTTAAACTCCAAATACGATACTTAACTCCAGTGTTTTTAAATCAAAACTTAAATTTAATTCCAAATCTTAAATATAAACTCAAAAATCAATCTTTAAAAAATTTAATCTCAAATCTTAAATTTAATACCTCCCAATCTATAACCCTCAAACTCTATATTTAAACATTTATTTTAAATTCCAAACTTTAAATATAGGCTCGAAATAAAATAAAAATAAAAAATTGTTGCATCAAGTTTACAATTATAAATCATAAAATATTAAATTTTATTTCATATGTAATTTAAATTACTTACTTAATCTTAATTTATTTACAAATATACTCTATATAAAAGCATTTTTATGGAGTTTTAGATAAAAATGAAATTTAATCACTTTGTTAACATTATATATATATATATCATTAACTTTATAAATGTAAATGATGATTTAATTTTTATATACATAAATTTAGTTAACAGTAAAATTGTAATTGCTAAAACAACTATTAAATAAAAACAGTTTTTGATTGCTTACTTTTTAACCATTGATTGCTTTTAATCCAATGGTTACAAATCAATTTTACTCAATCCTTATCCTTTCTCCTTATTGGCTAATCTATCAAAATTAAGATTACAATTTGTAGCCATTGATTGTTTTGATCTTGTGGCTAAGATCAATCTTTTCCTCACGATTCTTTTTCTTTTCTGAACTCTCTCTTGTTCGATACTAAATTAAGAACACCTTTTCTTCTCCTTCGCTAGAGAGTCCCTCTGGTTCATCCCCCACGAAGCTTTTTCCTTCACAACAGACCTTCATGACGCTTCTCTGCTATCTCTCTCTGTCTCTCTCTAACTCTTCCACTATTGTTAGATTTGTTTATATTTTAGATTTTGTAGCAGAGAAATATATATTGTCTTTCCAGATCCTTCAGAGATGGCGACTTATTAACAGAGATGGAATAGGAGCGTCAGTAAGAAGGTGAAGACAGCAAGGTGGAGCACTAGAGGTGACGGCCCGAGCTTCTCTCCAGTTAAACAGAGGAGACAGGGGAAGAGGAAGACAGTGTTGGTTATGGGGTTTGTGGCGAGGAGGCGACTGAGAATCTGGTGGTCGTGAGCAGAGTGGAGGCATGGGGCTTGGGACAATGATGCGACGGAGAAGCTGATGTCATGAGAAGAGGTGCTGAATCCATGGAAAAGTTTGTCGTTGATGGAGGTGGTTGCCGGCGGCGGAGTTAAGAAGCTTGAAGATGGCGTGTTTTGTTATTAGGTTTAGTTAGCAAATAGGTTTAGGTTAAACTTGGTTTAGTTTGTGTTTATTTGGTTTTTTTTTCATGTAAACCAGTTGTAATTTGTAATTCAATAGATTTTATAAATTATAATTTTGATATATAACATTTTTTTAAACAAAAAAAGAAATATATATATATATATAATATCATATTATATATATATATATATATATATTTGTTTTTTAATTTTGACTAATATAAATAATAACAAAAAATAAATGCTATTAAAGACTGTTTAATTGCATACAGAAAAACGCAATAATATATGACAATAAGATAGCAGCGCAAAAAACCGCTATCTAAAGGGCTTGACCTACTATCACGGGCGATGATACAGCGTTTCATAAACCGCTATCGTATTGATAAATAGCGTTTTTCGTCCGCTAATAAAAGTCATTTTCTTGTAGTGAATCACATTCGATCGTCGTAATGACTTCACAGCCATTACGCTTGATTCTAAACAGCCCAAGCCAATCAGGTCAACTAGCTAAGTGGGCCACAGAGCTCAGCGAATATGACATTGAGTATAGACCCCGAGCAGCAGCAAAAGCTCAGGTTCTCGCAGATTTTATCATTGAGATAACAGCCGAACATAAGGACGAAACAGAAGCTCTGAAATGGAGCATGTACGTTGACGGAGCCTCATCCAAACAGGGCTCTGGAATCGGTCTGAGGCTGGCCTCTTCAGCCGGTGAGACCATCGAACAATCCTACAGGCTTGGATTCAACGCCTCAAACAACGAGGCTGAATACGAAGCACAAATCACAGGACTAGGGCTCGCCCTAAGCTTCAGAATCCGTGAGCTAAACGCTTACAGTGACTCGCAGCTAGTAGCTAGTCAATTCCACGGGGAATACAAAACAAGGGACGAAAGAATGGGGGCATACCTCGAGGTCGTCCAAAACCTCACTAAACAGTTCAGCAAATTTGAGCTAACGGGAATCCCACATGGAGAAAACTCTTCAGCAGATGCATTGGCTGCCTTAGCCTCTACATCAGATCCCCTCGTGAAGCGGATCTTACCCGTAGAAAGAATCGAAAAGCCAAGTATCGATATAGTCACTAAATCTGAGATTGATAACAAATCAAAAGAGCAAACAGAAGTTAGCTACCCCGAAATGACAGCGACCCAAGTCCTTACAACATTCCGCCTCCCAAAAACCAGAATTCGCAACTTTAATAAACATACCTCCGGGGGCACGATTTAGACTCCTGATCTAAATGTCTATACAGCAGATACTCCCAAAGGAAGAGACCTCTCTGCCCTTGGAAGTACCTCCGGGGGCACGACCTCATGCCATGACAATGTTCAGGAACCTGGTCCCGAACAAGAACCTTCTTTGTCTCTCCATGACAAAATCACAGAGAGAGAAGATTGGAGAACACCAATTATGCAATATATTTCGGAGGGTAAGCCCCCCCCCCCCCCCCAAAAGGGGG
>CAKOAT010121710.1:14724-27515 GCA_932364175.1 Eruca vesicaria subsp. sativa | reverse complement strand
GCTATCTGAATCAAAAGACAAGGCTATTTCTGGCCTACTATCATCGCTGATTGCGAAGTTTACTCCTCCCAATGTGATAAATGCCAAAGGCATGCCCCGATTATACATCAGCCTGCAGAAAAAATATCTTCGATTTCCACTCCATATCCATTCATGAGGCGGTCCATGGATGTCGTGGGACCACTAGTAACATTAGGAATAGGACAGCAGAAGCTACGCTTCCTTTTAGTCCTAACAGACTATTTCACAAAATGGATCGAAGCTGAAGCTCTTCAGCAGGCAACTAAATTCGAGGTGAAACGATTCGTATGGAGAAACATCATTTGCCGCCACAGCATCCCTTACGAAATAGTAACTGATAATGGGTCACAGTTCATATCCGGTGAGTTTACTGCATTTTGTGAGAAATGGAACATCCGTCTCACCACGTCATCACCTCGATACCCTCAGGGAAATGGCCCAGCGGAGGCTGCTAATAAGTCCATATTAGCAAACCTCAAGAAGCGCCTTGAAACCAATAAAAAATCCTGGTTCGACAAGTTACATGAAGTGCTCTGGGCATGCCGAACCACGCCACGAAAGGCTACGGAAGAAACTCCTTTCTCCTTAGCCTACGGGATGGAGGCTGTCGCCCCAGCCGAAACCATCACTGGAGCTTCCACCGGGAACTCTGTACGTCTGATCCCGAAGCTAACAATCAGCTCCTATTTAATCGAGGAACGGCGAAATCAAGCCTTGCTCCGCATTCAAAACTATCAACAAACAACAGCCCGACACTACAACTCCAAAGTTAGGCCCCGACAATTCGTTGTAGGTGACCTAGTACTTAGAAAAGTTTTCAATAACAACAAAGACCCGCGCGCTGGGAAGCTAGCAACCAATTGGGAAGGTCCCTATCGGATCATCCACGTGGTACGACATGGCGTTTACAAACTTCTAAAGGAACGAACCAGGTACCTGAAATCCGATCATGGAACGCCATGAATCTCAAGAGATACTATCATTAGGTACCTAAACTCCCTGAACTACGTTAGGCTTGATCCCTTGACTGGGTACGTAGGCAACTCTGTCATGAGTGCAGCCCCAACCTCATTTCAGCATTCTTTTCACCATAGCCAAAGGGGGCATATGTTTAAAAACACATAGCCCAAACAGCAAGTATATGATTGCTACAACGCGATGTATTCTATAAAAGTTATCAATGAAGCGATTACACGTAAACATTTTAAAATCCTTCAAACAAATCCAGGTCCCTGCGAACCTGGACCTAAGGTCTTAAAACCTAAGGTCTTAAAATCCCTCAAAGGAACTTTGGTCCCTACGAACCTGAACCGAAGGACTTAAAATCCTTAGTAAATTCGGAAGTCTTGAAAACTTACGAACGAATCCAGATTTACGTGAATCTACCCTTAATGGCCTTAAAAGCTCTTTAGAAAGAATTTAGATCCCTAAAGATCTTAATCTAATCTTGAAGATCCAGGAAGTCATTCCTGATAATCTCACGACCAATCACAATCGAAATCAATGTGACCTCTAAGGTCACAAGGTCAGCTGTTAACAAGATCCGCGACCTGGTTCCGGAAAGATCCCATGAATCCCATACTTAAAAAGTCACAGTACATGACTCGAGTTTACACTTTGAAGTCGAACAAATCCAGGTCCCCACGAACCTAGACCCAAGGTCTTAAAATCCTTCAAACAAATCCAGGTCCCTACGAACCTGGACCTAAGGTCTTAAAATCCTTCAAACGAATCCAGGTCTCTACAAACTTGGACCTAAGGTCTTAAAATCCTTCAAACTAATTCAGGTCTCCGTGAACCTGAACCCAAGGTCTTAAAATCCTTCAAATGAATCCAGGTCCCTATGAACCAGAACCTAAGGTCTTAAAATCCTTCAAACTAATTCAGGTCTCCGTGAACCTGAACCTCAGGTCTTAAAATCCTTCGAACGAATTCAGGTCTCCGTAAACCTGAACCTAAGGTCTTAAAATCCTTCGAACGAATTCAGGTCTCCGTGAACCTGAACCTAAACCTAAGGTCTTAAAATCCTTCAGACTAATTCATGTCTCCGTAAACCTAAACCTAAGGTCTTAAAATCCTTAGTAACCTCAAAGGTCTTAAAATCCTTCGAAAACAATTCCAGCTTCCCAAAGAACCTAAATCTAAGGTCTTAAAACCCTTAACAAAACTCAAGGTCTTAAAATCCTTCGAAAACAAATCCAGGTTCCCAAAGAACCTCAATCTAAGGTCTTAAAACCCTTAACAAAACTCAAGGTCTTGAAATCCTTCGAAAACAAATCCAGATTCCCAAAGAACCTCAATCTAAGGTCTTAAAACCTTTACAAAACTCAAGGTCTTAAAATCCTTCAAAAAAAAAACAAATTCAGGTTCGCAAAAACCTCAACCTAAGGTCGCAAAACCCTTAGCAGCGTTCAAGATCTAAAAGAAATCGCAAGTAAATTCAGGTCCCAGAAACCCATTCTCGGGACCTCTCGCTAAAAGGCTACGGGACATGTTATCAACAGGCTCCCCGACCTTCACCCCAAAGTTTCCTAGACCTCATGTCTAACGACTAGGGACCTGTTACTAACAGGACCCAGAATCCTTCGTTTAAGGAAGTAAAGACTTCTACTTAGACGATCGAGTCCGTACTAAGGAATTCATCAAAACATTGACGAAACCCTCAGCGAAAAAGTTTATCCCAGTCAAGATCAAATTAAAATCTTTATAAGTCGAAGGCAGAATAAAACGAAACAAGGATTTAAAAGCCTCCACAAGCTACTTAAGTTTGAAGATCTTAACAAAGCAAAGGTTTAAAGGCCTCCTCAGGCCACAAGTATTAACAGAGATAAAAAGAAAGCCCATAGGGCATAAGTCTTGGGAACACGAAGACATGATCGCTATCTCAACAAAGATATAGAGATCAGGCGGTTGAGCTTTAGCTTTCGAGAAAAGAGGTCTCATCTCGAAAGCTAGGGGCAACTGTTGGGCCCAAATATGGCTCGCTAGCTGAGACTAATGGGCTCGAGCGATAAGAGTTGACAATGGGCCACTGTAAGCCCATTGGCAATTAATCTTTTGAGAAAAGAGTTAAAAAGAAGCCGGAGGCTGTTTGCTAAGGAAAGGACGTCAACAAAACAGGTCACGGAGGAGAGCTCCGGACCTCATTTGCAAAGAGCTAACGGGAGTAGCTCAGGCTGGTTGCGCAGGACCCGGTCAAAAGGAGACTGTTGAGAATCCCCCAACTCACGGAGCAAATCTCGGAGGCTGGTTAGGATTGTTCAAACGTGGCTGAGAGCTATTTAAGGAGGAGGAGGAGATCAAAGAAAGGGGCTCTTCTCTGGATTGATCCAACTCTACCCATCTTCAATACACTTTAACATTCTCATTATTCTTTGTGATCATCTCAAACCAACTTTGTAATCTCAATTCTATCATCATCATCATCATTGTAACCTTCATCTTATCAAAATCAATACAAACAGTCGTGTTCATTCATACAAGTCTACACGGGATCCAGCCCAAGATTTCTTCCCTAAACCTAACCTGTTTCCTAAAACCTAGAGGTGAGTTTTACGCCTCACAATAACCAAATTCTTTTTTAATAACTAAATAATCAAATTATATTTTGTTTGTAAAGAATAAAACCAAAAATGAATTGGAACCAAGTTGTGAATTGAAAGGATACCCAAATTTTTAAAATAAAATTACACATCTATAAATATTTATTATATTATAAATGTATAGAATCAGAAAAAATATAATAAGTTAATTTAGAACAATAAATATTTTATCTGGGTTGGATATCAATATATGGTTAGTTTTTTTTATATATGATTAGTTAAATATCTTTTTTGCATATAATCTTTGACATGCCATATGGTTGAACCAAACATGATTAATGTCTAATGAATAAAATAAACTTGTATTGTTCTGCAGGGGATATTTTATGTTACATATTTGAACCATACATTATTATAAAAATATTGTGGTAACATGCATAAATAAAAAGATAAATTATACATAACTGTCGCCATATATATACAGAGTCTTCGAGTAGTGGGTTCTGTTTATTGTGGAAATTAGGTCTCGTATATAATCAAAAAGTATGAACAATGTACTTATTTTATTAAATCATCTACTCTATTAAATCATAGTTACAAATAACCAGTTAGACTAAACTTATATCAATAGGTCATGATGCTAAACTAATAGTATTGATATTAAATATTTTAAAGTGTTCTTATTTAAAATATATAAATTTTTAGAAAGAAAATGCAAGTAAATTAAAAACAAAGAAAAATACAAAGCCACAGTTCGATTCACCCAATGCAGATAATTTGAAAATAGACCCCGATTTATCTCATACAACAACATATTTCTTACAACTTTATAAACTAATTCGATCAATTAATGATTGGTAAACATAACTTTATCAAGTTAATTGCACATTAATATGAGTCAGTGTTAACATAAATATTTTTACGGTTAAAATAAATTTCTAATTTTTAAAGTACTTTATATAATAACAGTATAACTTCCTTACTTTTAAAAATGTCTACGTATAACAATAATACAGTTTTCTCACTCGTAAGAATGTTCGTGTATACAGACTTTATAGATCCCACAAAAAGAAAATAAAATAAAATAAAATATAGATTAAGAGTTGAACTCAGATTTCATCACACTACTATGGATACTTGTCATATTTGATGAAAACTACACTATAATACCTACGTTATTCTATAGATAAAATAAAATATTTAAAATTAGGTCTCGTTTAATCTTTATATAATCCTTGATTAATCATTAATTTGTTAGGTCTTCATCATTCCCTCGACTAACGCTTGTCATCATTCTGAATAGGGCTTGAGACTAATCTAAACACATAATGACTGTTTGGGTTTCCATGAATCAGTTTATTTTACTTTATCTCTACCTCTCCCACTTCTACTCCGTTAATTAATAATGGACTACGTTCATAACACCTCCTGCATGCCGCTTAATATATACTCTATCTAAACGGATGAACCCTTCATCTCTGATTTTCTCATCGATCTTCTTCCAGTCGAATTTTATTACATCTTCTCGAAAATGATTTCATCTTCTGCTCCAGTTGCTAAAGCCGTTGCATGCCTCTCAACTTTCGATTCTCTCTACTTTGGTCGAACTTCTTAGTTTGTGGTTGCTCGCCGCATCAATTTATGGGATTCTCGTAACATAAAAAATGGCAAATTTTTGAGAATTAGAGAAGATTGAGAAGAACCTTTGACATTTAACAGGACATCATAATGGACCCATTTTTACTTCGTTAATTAATAATAAACCACGTTTGCAACTTCATCTGCATTCCGTTTAATATATACTCTATTTAAACGGAGAAACCCTTCATCTCTAATTCTCTCATCGATTCTTCTTCCAATCAAATTTTATTACATATTCTCGAAAATGACTTCATCTTCTGCTTCATGTGCTAAAGGCGTTGTATGCCTCTCAACTTTCAATTCTCTCTATCTTGGTTGAACTGCTCAGTTTATGGTTGTTCGCCGCCTCCTTTTTTGGGATTGCTGGAATATATAAAAATGGTGAATTTACGGAAATTAGAGAAGATTGAGAAGAACCTTTGACATTTAACAAGACTACATATTAGTTGCCAACATATATGGCTTTTTATAACTTTAATAACTAATACGAAACACTATCACTCATCATATCGGCTCAGTTTATATGTCAAACGTCAAAAGATATAATAAAACTATAGAATACATCAACTATGTTTTCGACGCCGTGCTTCTGCTGGGCTATCCCCTAGCTATTATTTAACAATACACTTATTCAATATATTTTTGAGTGAGAGTTTTATAAACAAGACTAAAAATTCTTATAATTATTCCTATCATCCAAAGAATTATAATGTTATGTATATATAAATACAAATAAAAATTCTTAATATAAAATTAAATAAAATATGTTCTCTAAACTTATATGCCTAAACGGATGGTTTATCTATGAGCCCCTGAACCTGCTAAAGACGTATTGGCTGTTGACAGGTTCAATTAATGGTTACGTGGACCCAATAAAATTTTGAAACCATTATGTGGTCTTCATATAAAAGTCATTCAATATCATAATAAAAAAATAATACTATGTATTTATCAAAAGTTCACCTTATTTATAATTTTTAATTAACATTATTAAATCAATCTGAAATTGAGAATATAGTTTCAATTACAAACTCGACTCGAACAAAATCACCATATTCAAATGTTTCCTAACTAACTTCACTCGATACATAGCTCTGGTCCGTTCCGCTAGATCGGATTCATAATCCTAGAGATAGACTACTGTTCTCAACCTTTAATGATTACCACACATGAAGGAGAGATTGACCTCGTTTTTTTGGATGCCAGAGTCTTCATGTGTTGTCTCCAAAATAACTTGTACCCGGTGGACTTGTTAAAACTTGTAATCGTCACCGTATATGAAGCATCAAACAGACAAAGATGACAGAATGGAGAGGAACAAAGCCATGAAAATTGCTCACCAACTGGCTGTACACCTAACCGCAACAGACGTAAATAGAAGAGAGATCTGAAAACTTCCTTGCCAGAGACGGACAAAATCCGCACAAAGACTGAGATATCCCAAGGGATATCTAAGCCTTGAATGAAGATGCAAAAACATGGGCTGCGATGACTGCAACCACAAGAACCAAAAATATGTTCAAGACCTGCAAATGAGTAATCGGACAACCTTACCATGAACAAACAACTGCGAGCTCCTGATACTGAGATAAATTGGCCAATAAATGGTTTCACATAAAGAACTTGAGACTTGCAGACCCCGAGAGCCTCGACACCCTTCGCCATACCTTATCTCTGTGAACGGGATATCAAATTATCAGCGCTATCAAATGTCGTTTCCGGTGATCATGGAAACGAACAAAACATAAGAACCACTAGAGCCTATCACTACGAAAGCTTGTCAACTGAGCTGAAGAATGGTGAAACTGGAGCTTGAGCTGGGAATAGGAGGAACAATGGAGAGGGAGCTTGCGTCACTGCATCGTAGTGGCCATAGATGACACACCGACATCGCAGCCACACTGAGATTCAAGAGCTAACACCACCAACAATGACACATGCCACTTCCGAAAGCTTAAAACCCGCCTTTACGTTAAAATGAACCATCGAAACATCCACGGTGGGGAAGACCGGATGTGTCTCTCCAGGACACTAAGGAGGAGGCAAAATCCAACAACCAACACCAAAAAAATCCGACAAAATACAATTAAATCATCAAAAACAGTTATAGGCTTTTCTGTAGTTTCGGTCCTCTCAAACCCTTTTAAAGCTCTTTATGATACCCACTGAGTAAGTTTCGGGGCTTTACGGAAATAAGTCTTTAATATTTAGAGGCTACAGAAAATGAAATGCCGTATGAGCTCAGTGGTCTGAGCTCGATCTCCACAGACAGCTTCCTATTTTTTTAATAAAAAACAGCAACTGTAAGGAAATCTTTTATGTCAAATATGAATCATGACCAGTTGATAAATGTTATGTTCATTTTTCACCATGATATCACTTACAATAATAGAATGACCAATTTAAACCAGATATACCACTTATGCTATGGAATTAACCTTCATTTATCGAAAGAAAATGCTTGATAATTTTGGAAATTAAATGGAGATTACTCTATTATTCAGCATACAAATGTAGTTAATGTTATATAATTAGAAATCTATTTAAAATTAGGTATAATAGCATAAATTAATAAGCCAAGGAGTAATAAGGACAAAAATTAAGGATGATTCCGATTTAATAAAATAGATATAAAAATTAATTTTCTCAAAAAAATTAAAATTTAAAAATACCTATACTTTGAAAGAGTGGATTGGAATCTATTTTTTGGCAAAATTGCCAATAAGGAACAAAATAACTATAGTATTTTCCCCTTAGAACATAATCAATTTTGTCACTTTTGGACATTCACTACCCTTTTTGTATACCAAAAATCATATTAATATTTTTATTATGCAAGACATAAAAAATAGTAAAATTGATATAGATAAGCATCGACCTATAAGAAAAATAGTTTTGGATTCAAAAGATGTTTATATAGTAATTTCAAAAAATAGGCTTAAAGGTGTTAGTAATTCAGATCTATCATCTACGACGATTTAGAATATGTAATCTAACAAAAATATAATGTTCTAAAGAAGGTAGGATGAGCAATATACCGAAAACATACACAACTACTAAGGCAGAATACCAAATCTCCCTCTACATCTATGGTTTAAATTTTTGGTGGATTGGAAGTCCTAAAATTAAACTTTTATCTACCATTATAAAAGATACATTCTTCCGAATTTCTTTTTTTATCTATGATTGTGGTATACAATATCCTACGTCTTCGTCTACCTTCTACATTGGTAGAATGTAAATTCTAGAAATTTGTAAACAATATCCAAAAAATCTAGCCAAAAACGGTTATGAAATATTCTCTAAACCATTGAAATCTTTTTATTTACTTTTTTTTTTGTTTCCTTATGATCACGTCTTGTTCGTGACCAGTACACGATCTGGGAAAATCGTGAGAGCTCTTCTTCTTTTCCTAGTTCTTTCAAACTCTTGTCTCTCTAAAATATGAAGATTCATATCTATGCTTCATGTGGTTTGTGGAAATCATCGACAAACATTGGATGGACATTTTTTGTTGATGAAGAAAAAGGAGGCAGGTTACTTACTTTGGACACAAATTCAACCTTTGACAACCTAAAGGTTATGGTGTGTCAAGACTTTGAAACTGATGTAAACATGGTCAATATAGAGCTGAGTTACTTACCTTCCGATTTGATCAATATAATCGACTCACCACCTGTTATCGTAACCAATGATCGGCAAGTTATAAATTTTCTTACTTATCTGAAGAACAAACCTTCGACGCGGTTATGTGTGAGTATTCAATCTAAGCTTGAGAAAACCAATAGCAGAGGAGATTTTGACTTGAATGAATAAGCTGCTGACTCGCCTAACAGAGAGGAAGAGCCTATGGAGAATGACGATTCAAATGATATGGATTCAGAAAAATATGTTGAAGTACATGATAGTGATGAAGAAAAAGCGTGTGACAAAGAGAAGAGCAATGGAAATGGTGTTCGCTTTTCTTTGGTGGATGTCGTGAAGAAGGGTCAACATTTTAGTTCCAAAACGCTTTTGAACGCAGCATTCGAAATATTTGCAATGAAATATAATTTCAACTATAACCTTGTCAAATCAAATAAAAAAGTGTGGTACATTCGTTGCGCAGATGATTGTTGGTGTCGAAAACCGTACTCTCGAAATCAACGTCTGCGATAGCTTCTGTAAAAGGGAGATCATTACTTTCCGCAAAAGTGATTTTATAAAACTCGAGAATCGTTTTATAAGACTCGAGAATTGTTTTATAAAACTCGAGAATCGTTTTATAAAACTCGAGAATCGTTTTATAAAGCTCGAGAATCGTTTTATAAAACTCAAGAATCGTTTTATAAAACTCGAGAATCGTTTTATAAAACTCGAGAATCGTTTTACAAAACTCGAGAATCGTTTTACAAAACTCGAGAATCGTTTTACAAAACTCGAGAATCGTTTTATAAAACTCGAGAATCGTTTTATAAAACTCGAGAATCGTTTTATAAAACTCGAGAATCGTTTTATAAAACTCGAGAAACGTTTTACGAAATCGCAAAAAACCGAAAAAGCCGTAAACGCGAACTATGGACACTCCACTAGTTCGCCCATCGGCAAACTAAGCCGGTCCCGGCTTAGTTCGCCGATGGGCGAACTAGGGACACTCCTCTAGTTCGCCCATCGGCGAACTAAGCCGGTCCTGGCTTAGTTCGCCGATGGGCGAACTAAGGACACTCCTCTAGTTCGCCCATCGGCGAACTAAGCCGGTCCCGGCTTAGTTCGCCGATGGGCGAACTAAAAATCATCCCACTAGTTCGCCCATCGGCGAACTAAGCCGGTCCCGGCTTAGTTCGCCGATGGGTGAACTAAAACCTTCTCGGACATCCCGCGCCTTGATTTCCCGCATCTCCGATTCGACACTTACGTCTTTCGACACGATCGCATTCTAAACTACGGCTAAAACGTCTCTCGTTCCATCTCGATCCGGCTTACCGTTCGAGTTTTACGATAAAAACCGTAAAACTTCGCTTTCTCGGAAAGAAATCGAGAAAATCGTATAAAACGTCAACGGTTAAACGAAACACCGAACATTGCCTAAACGATACGATTTATTCGAGATTTCTCGTTAAAATCATAAAAACGCGCTTTTTAATAAAAAACGCCGAGTAACTCGTAAAAACGTGTTTTCAATAAAAAGTCGAGTAAATCGTAAAACTTCGCGATTAACTCGAGTAATTTATTAAAAACGACGTCAGATCAGGAAACGATCCCGAAAAAGTCGGAAAACGGTTTTTATCGCAAAACGGCCCGGAAGGACCTAAAACGCGACAAAAACCCATCTCGCGATTTCAATGGAATCTAACCCACAGATTTGATAACGTTTTGACGGTTTATTCGCAGAAAGAGAATAAAGGCAAGTTTGAAGATAAATAGAAGATTTATGCGGAAGAAAAGGAAGGATCGAGAAAAATGGAAGATTCCCGAAATGCTCAAATCCGGCAAAATGGAAAGATCGAACCGTCAAGGCAAGGAGTATATAAACCAGAGGCGTAGGGCAGAAGGGGGGGAACGAAAATCAGACCTAGAAGAGACGGCTGCTAGCTTAGAATTTAGGACTTAGCGTTTAGACTAGCAATTCAGATCCTTAGAACGTTTTAACGTCTAAGTTCTTCAATTCTACTTGTAACAGTTGTCGATTCTTATTCAATAAAAGCTTTCTTACAATTTCTCATCTCCTTATTCTTTGTTGTTCATCCATATTCCTTTAAATCCGTTTGTTTTAGTGATTTCCGCAGAGATCCAGGACCTCGGGAAAATTAGGGTTTCGCCCTAAGTTTCCATATTTGACGGAAAATCGACTGTGTGGATTTCGGTTCTCACAGTTTGGCGCTAGAGAGAGGGGGGGTCGGATTCTCTTACACAATATTCGCTAAAACGAACGATGAATAACATGCCTAATCTGAACGGCGACGTCATCTCGTTCGAGAAAAGAGCAACGATCGATTCGGTCAAACCTCTCAACGATCTTCTCGTTATTGAGCTGACGATCCAGGATATGGATGTCGCGAGAATATTGGTCGATACCGGAAGCTCGGCTGATATCATCTTCAAAAATACTCTCGAGANAATACTCTCGAGAGAATGAAAATCGATCTATCTGAAATCGCGGAAAACGTAAGCCCGCTAGTAGGACTCTCGGGAGAAATCACTATGACCCTCGGAACGATCAACTTGGCAGTTCGCGCCGGGAGCATAGTGAAAAACGTCGAGTTCGAAGTCGTCGATCGACCTATGTCCTATAACGCAATCGTAGGGACACCGTGGTAGAATTCGATGCAAGCGATTCCGTCGACGTACCATATGTGTCTCAAGTTCCCGGCTCCGAACGGAATCGAGACTATATGGGGAAATAGACGAGCCTCGCAGGTTTGTTACGCCGCGGATTTAAAACGAAAAAATCTGCCGGTCGACGTCTCTTCCAAAAAGAAAAATAAGTCGACGATCCTCGACAACGCCCCAGAACAAGACAAAGCGGAGCTCTTCTGGCAGTCGCGAGCGGTTGAGGCTTTGGAAGGTAAGCGCGAGCCAACCTGCGAACCCGTCGTCTCGGTATGCATGGATGAGAACTTTCCAGAGCGCTGTGTCGAAATCGAGGCAAACCTGAGCGAGACCTTAAAAGTCGAACTCTTGACATGTCTAAAGCGAAACTCGAACACGTTCGCTTGGACTGCGGAAGACATGCCAGGGATCGACATAAACATCACATGTCACGAACTCAACGTTGACCCGACATCCAAACCCGTCAAACAAAAAAGACGAAAACTAGGGCCGGAGCACGCCGAAGCGGTCAACAGCGAAGTCGACAGACTCCTCAAAGTAGGATCGATCACAGAAGTTTGATATCCTGACTGGCTCGCCCATCCCGTTGTCGTAAAGAAAAAGAACGGAAAGTGGCGAGTCTGCGTCGATTTCACCGATCTCAATAAAGCGTGTCCGAAAGATAGTTATCCGCTGCCACACATCGATCGCTTAGTCGAGGCAACCGCGGGAAACAAACTCTTATCTTTCATGGACGCCTTCTCGGGATACAATCAGATCATGATGAATCCCGACGATCGGGAGAAAACCGCATTCATAGCCGATCGTGGAACCTACTGCTACAAAGTGATGCCTTTCGGTCTAAAGAACGCTGGCGCGACTTACCAGCGACTCGTAAACCGAATGTTCTCCGAACAACTCGGAAAAAAATGGAAGTGTACATCGACGATATGCTCGTGAAATCGCTCAAAGAGCAAGACCACGTCGTACACCTCCAGGAATGTTTCGAGAGGCTCAACCTTCATAACATGAAGTTGAACCCGGCAAAGTGTCGATTTGCCGTTGCGTCCGGAGAATTTCTAGGGTACCTCGTCACCTACCGCGGAATCGAGGCTAACCCGAAACAAATCACGGCACTGATAGAGATGGTCTCTCCCAGGACGAAACGCGAAGTACAAAGACTAACCGGCAGGATCGCAGCACTTAACCGTTTTATCTCGCGTTCAACGGACAAATGTCTACCTTTCTACGAGACATTAAAGGGAAATAAAAAGTTCGAGTGGTCGGAGGAATGCGAGA
>CAKOAT010121599.1:78698-138480 GCA_932364175.1 Eruca vesicaria subsp. sativa | reverse complement strand
ACCAGTTCAACGCAGATTCGGAATAAGAACCTCTTTGCTCTCTATTTTCGTTTATTCTCATTTTAATTCTAAGTTATCGTTTTCTTATTTTCGTTGTGCGGTTCTCGCAGATAGCCGGTTCCTCTGGAAACTTAGGGTTTTTCCCGAAGTTTCCTTATTTACGATTTATTTGACAGTAGGGTGAAATCGACTCCCACATGCACCTCTAGGCCTTCCAGATCACTGTGGGGCGAGCTAAGGTTAAGGAAAGCGAAAGAAATGCGGGTTACTGCTGTCTCTTTGTCGAAAACATAGAAGAGGCAGCACTCGAGTGGTTCTCTCGACTTAAGCGGAATTCGATATGGAGTTTTCGCCAGCTTGCCTCGGAGTTTCTCAAGCAGTACTCAATGTTCATAAACAGAGAAACCTCAGACGCCGACCTCTGGAGTCTATCCCAAAAGGAAGATGAACCTCTCTGCGACTTCATGAGTAAGTTCAAACTCATCATGGCTAGGGTTAGCGGAATAAGCGACAGAGCAGCAATTGACGCGCTAAGAAAGTCGCTCTGATTCAAGTCAAAATTCAGAAATTGGATAACTCTCGAGAAGCCGAGTACGATTCAGTACGCACTCCACAAAGCTACCGATTACATCACTATTGCTGGCGGAACAGCATAAACCGACGAAGACGTCTACGAAAGACTCCGATTCCGAGCAAAAGCCAAAAAAGAAAAACCCTCGTAACGAGAAGTACGTCCATCACGAGGGACATGATATTCAAGGGGTGCATAACTACTCCATCAATTCCGGATCAGAGCAAGGGCCAACCACGGGAAACACATGGACCAGGAATTCGAGTTACGACAAGAACGCCTTCTCTGACTTTCACCATACCCGCGGCCATTCAACCGTAAACAGTAAAGTTCTCGGCGCAAGCTTTGCCGAAAAAAATTGCTCGCCAGAGAACTCTTTGAAGTATCCAGCGTAAAGGACCTCATCGGCAATTCGGACCCCCCCCCTCGAACACCGACAGGAACCCGCAGGCAGACAATTTTCCTTGAGGGAACCAAATGGGATACCATCTCGTCCATCAAGTCCTACCTACAAAAAGCCGAGACAGGTTCTCTGAATCCCAACTCTTCTTTCTTTTATATCAATCCCAATGAACAAATAATGTTCATCTTATTGATCTTTCTTAACAAATTGTAAGCGAATAGTGGGGTCATAGGTAATGTACCTCTCCCTCGCTGTGATCATTCCTTTGATTTAGAATAGTGGGGTCATAGGTAATGTACCTCTCCCTCTGCCTCTCATGAAATCATCTCAATCTTTTATTTTCTGGGGATGCCGAAGGAAGGAAAGAAGGAAACCAAAATTTTTGAGACTTTTACCTTCCAGACTTGCAAGAGGATTCTGATCCCTTGTATACCAAGCCCCAAGACAAGCAATAGATGTCAGGTTAGGTTGGAAATCAGCTTTGGTTCTTCTAGACAATCATGAAAGTGTTGACATAGGTGATCGGTGATCCACTTTGGCATCTATAGTACTTTCTGCAATAAATAAATCTAACAATGGTGCTAAAGAGTGGTAAGATAAAAAGTAAGACTTTGAAAATTTTTCCTTTTCTTGACTCAATAAAACCAATTTTTGAAAACTTTATCAAAAAGATCAAAAAGAGTTAAAGTAGCATTAGTAATCAACTCCCCCCAGACTTAAATCATACACTGTCCTCAGTGTATAATTAGTCGGAGTTAGAGCATAAGAAAAATTAAATATGTAAACTGATATCGAAATGGTGAATGATATACCTGACCGATATGGGTATCGATCGATGGTGAGTCACCATCGTCGATCGATGCGTGTTAGTCTGTGTCGAGCGATATCGATTGGTTCGTATCGGTCGATAGGTATGAATCGTGTATCTATCTTCCTAAAAACAAGTAGAAACGAAACTAGTAAGTAAAAATAAATAAAATAAGTAAGTAAAATACCTAACAGTGGGTTGCCTCCCACTCAGCGCTTGGTTAAAGTCAGTAAGCTTGACTATGGAGTTATGGTGGCTAGTGAGGTGGGTTGCAAGTACTTGTTGGTAAACAAGTGTCCTCCTTTTCTTGTGTTTCATCAAACCAAGAGGTTAGAAAGCTTCTTGTGGCCTTCTCACTTCTGGTCATACTAGTCTTCAAACCATAAACTTCTGTCTGGATCCTTTTTAACCACACCTCTAAGTTGGCAAGGCTGTACTGATGGTTGCCAAGCATGCTGTAGATGTCTTCTGTTGTGCGTTGCATGGCATCTTGGTGTCTTGGATCGTCGGTCGACGCTGGAGGTTTCATATCGATCGATGCGTTGTGTGCTTCATCGATCGATGGGGATGGGTCAGGTCGGCTGGCGAGCTGTCTTTGGATATTTTTAACCTCCTTCTGAATATCTTTTGTTCTCAGTTCTAAACTTCGAACATCATTCTGCACTGGGAACCGATACTTGTCCAGTAGATAGTAATCTTCGTTTTCACAAGCCTCAAGTCGGCCAAGTAAATCTTGCTCATCACGCTCTGTATCGATCGATGGTACATTGCGTACATCATCGATGGAGTATCTCGACTTCAACTTCTACGGAATCGTCATCGATCGATTACACAAGGTGTGTATCGATCGATATGTGTCTCTCAATATCGGATCTTCATAGTCAACTTGTAAAACTCTCCTTTAAGCTCCATAAGGCACCTAAATCATCACTTTACGACAAAATGCTCCTGAACCTGAAAACATACCTAATAGACTCCAAAACATAGATAATTTTAATAAAAAACATATAGAAAATATGACCAAAAACAGGTCAAAATCATGGTATATCAGGCGCATAACTACGCCATCAATTCCGGATCAGATCAAGGGCCAACCACGGGAAACACGTGGACCAGGAATTCGAGTTACAACAAGAATGCCTTCTGCGACATTCACCAGACCCGCGGCCATTCAACCGTAAATTTTAAGGTTCTCGGTGCAAGGTTGGCCGCAAAATTTCTCGCAGGAGAACTCTCTAATGTATCCAGCGTAAAGGACCTTATCCGTGATTCGGACCGCCCCCGAACAGCAACAGGAACCCGCAGGCAGACATTTCGCCTAGAGGGAACCAAATGGGCGAAAAACGCGGGCGAAGACAAGACAAGAGAGGAAACGATGCTAACAGCCGAAGGGTCAACATGATCATCGACGAGTCGCAGTACTACTGCGATACCATCTTGTCCATCAAGTCCTACCTACAAAAAGCCGAGACAGGCTCGAACTGGCCGATACTATCGGGTGATGATCTAACAGGTGTAATCACCTTTGAGGTGGCAGAAAATTCCGGCGTCGACCTCCCGTATGCTGATCCTCTCGTCATAAGCGATTTTAGAGGTTGCCCGAATCCTTGTTGATACCGGAAGCACCATCAACATGATCTTCCGCGACATTTTGACACGAATGGGAAACGGACTGACGAAGGTCAAACCAACACCAAAGTCGTTGACCAGTTTCTCCGGCGAAACAGCAATGACACTCGGATCGATCAGACTCCCGGTGGCCGGAAAAGAAGTGACCAAGATCGTTACGTTTTATGTCGTCGATCGTCCGGCCAACTACAACGTAATCATGGGCACGCCCTGGATAAACGCCATGAAGGCAGTCTCGTCGACATACCACTTAAGCATCAAGTTTCAAACTCCTACAGGAGTTGCAGCAATTTGGGGATATTAGAGACAGTCGCGGTCTAGCTTTTTAGCGGAACATAAGCTAAGGCAAATGGCTATCGCCATCGTAAATCAGAAACGGGAGGCGAGAATTCACCGCATCCGGAATATGACAAAAACGCCAAATGAAAACGAGGCCATCGGGACAGGTCAGACTCGGACATCCCTCAATGCGGTTGGCATGAAATGAAGGTGGAACCCAGGTCCCAGACTGGGCGGATCCCGCTTCACCCCGCGGCCGCTCGATACGCCTTGATTTCCTCAAGGTCAACCAAAGGTATCGGAAATTCTTCCTTTGGCTTTACACCGCAATATTTTGAGTTAGCCCCCTCAAGACTGTGATGTTCGGAGCTGGTCTCGGAACGAGTTCTCCTCTTCAAAAACATGGTCAGAGATATCAAAGGTTAAAGGAAAAGTGAGAAAGAAAATAAAGGGAGAGACTTTTCTACCTTAGGAAACTTTATGAGGAAAGAAGTGAGTAAAGAATTTGAAATCTAACACATTTTTATAAGCAAAATTTTACTATTCATCTTTGAACTTTTGGTCGTTAAAGTTCCACCTAATTCTACCAAACTTGCTTAACAATTTCAAACCGCTCGCAAGAAATTTACGATTCTTATGAGCTGGGGGCTAACGGTTGGGGTCAAAATCGGTTACGACATAATCAACGACCAAAACTCTACGCAAAGTTAAGAATGGGTTTATAAAACACGAAATATCATCGAGGAGAATTCGAAAGACTTTCCGAACAAAGGAACTCCACAAACTTAGCAATCTTCATTCTGGAAATCATCAGCAAATCGAACGAAACAACCCACGGTTGTCCAACCAGCCAGCTTAGCAAGATCGGCTGTAACGACCGATTCACCAAAACGGTAAGGCTGTCCGAGACCGTCCAGCTCGCCAAGCCGTCGAGCTGGCCAAGCGAAACCAGCTCGACGTCTCGGCGAGCTGGTCATCCTGAACCATCTCACCGGCTTGGCGAGCTGAACCATCATGTCCAGCTCGCCAAGCCGGTGAGCTGGTCGTCCCGAACCATCTCGCCGGCTTGGCAAGCTGAACCATCTCGTCCAGCTCACCAAGATGGGGAGCTGGTGGTCTGAACCAGCTCACCGGCTTGGCGAGCTGAACAATATCGTACAGCTCGCCAAGCTGGCGAGCTGGTCGTCCCAAACCAGCTCAA
Source organism: Eruca vesicaria subsp. sativa (assembly GCA_932364175.1). Taxonomy (NCBI): domain Eukaryota; kingdom Viridiplantae; phylum Streptophyta; class Magnoliopsida; order Brassicales; family Brassicaceae; genus Eruca; species Eruca vesicaria. The sequence goes on along the minus strand of CAKOAT010121599.1, from coordinate 133,589 downwards.
CATCTTGGCCAGCTGAACCATCCCAAACCTCACCATCTGCAATGCCCGGGCACAAGGCATACATTCCTCGACTTGATCGTACTCTGAACCGTGATCGGAACATCTCTCGTTTCGTCTCGATCTGTCTTATCGTTGGAGTTTTACAATAAAAACCGCTAAAGACTTGTTTTCTCGTAAAAGACTGAGATGGCTATTACCCAATTTGATTTCAGAAATCCAGTCAGCTTTTTTTTCTGGGAGATTGATTTTAGATGATATTTTTGTTGCTCGGAAATGTTTCATGGGTTACAAACATATATCTTATGCAAGGAAAAAAATTTGACTACTAAAACGGATATGAGTAAGGCATATGATAGAGTAGAATGATCTTTTATTGAAGCAATGTTGTTAAAATTGGGTTTTGCGCAAATATGGGTATCTCGGATTATGACTTGTGTCTCTTCGGTACAATATAAGATACTAATTAATGGCCATCCAAAATGACATATTGTACAAAATGGAGGGTTATGGCAGGGTGGTCCACTATCACCTTAATTATTTATTTTGTGTACAGAAGCAAGAATATAAGGAAAACAAAAAAAAAAAAGAAAAGTTATTGACTGATTAAAATTATGCGGGGTAGCCCGGGAATCTTGCATTTATTATTTGCCGATGATAGCCTATTTTCTGTAAAGTTAATAAGCAAGAAGGTGGGCTAATATTACATATTTTAAAAGGCCATGAAAGGGCATCAGATAAAATTCATGAAGTCTTCCCTCCAGTTTTGACATAAAGTACCCGACCTGGTAATATTAGTTTTTCAACAAGTTTTGGCATCACTACTATAGGTGGTATGGGAACCTATTTGGGTATTGCCAAGAGTCTTGGGGGGTCAAAAACCCAGATATTTGGATTTCCTAATGAAAGGATCAACTATAAAGTCAAAATTGGACAATTCAATTTATTACCAAGGGTGGTAAGGAAGTTTAATTAAAACTGTTGCATCAGTTCTGTCAACTCATGCTATGTCTTGCTTTCGTTTACCAAAGACGTCTACCAAGAAATTCACAAGTGTAGTGGCTCATTTTTGCTTCAGCAAATTCGGGTAGACAGAAACAAGAGCAGCCGAATAATGAGGCTCTCTTTAGCAAGTTTCTCATGTCTTCTTTGGTGACAGGGATGATGTCTCCGTTTACTGCTTTTGCATGGCCAGATTCATCTCTGTAGACCCCATATTCTTCTTTCTTTTCTAAAAAGAAACGACGTTCTCCATTTTGGAAGGCTCGCGCCCTATACTCTCGGTGCGTATCGATCGATGCTAGTCTCCATACATCGGTCGATTGCCGTTTTCTCTTGTGCGGGTCGTTTTCGATGATAGGTCCATTGGCCATCTGTAGTAGGTCTGCAACATCTTCTGTGGAGATAGGAATGATTTTCCCATCTATAGCACGTGCATGACCATCTGAATCCCTTAAAATAACAAACTCATCCGGAATTAGTGAATTGAAATCAAATTGAAGTGTTTGTACCTCGGATGGTGTTGTGGCAGGATCGGTTGGTGGTGGAAGATTGATATCGATCGATGGAGAGTGCTCCTTATCGATCGATGTCAGGAGGATTATATCGGTCGACGGCTTGAACTCCATGTTGAGCGATACGGGATCTGCAGGTTGAGTCGCGGCTTGTAGGGATGCTGTGTCTACTGCAAAACTTTCGTGATAACCGCTGGCCCAGCTTCCAATCGAGTAATCTCCGTCTTGTGGTTCGTATGGGACATAGACTGGCCTGCAGTAGGGTTCGTCGCTCGTTGAGTCGAAACGTCGTTTGAGCGATCTGTGAGGAGGTATATCGATCGATGGTGTAGGGTTTACATTGATCGATGGGAGTCGGAAGAAGGTCGGATGAGGCGGGCGTTACGCATCTTCTCGAAGAAATAGGTACTATATGGCTCGTTCCTCCTCATAATCTTCATCATACTCCTCTTGAGTAGTGATACTAGCGAGCTCGAGCAAGTAGTGATCGTTTTCCCACTACAAGTGTTGAGCTAGCTGGCCTTGGGAACTTGATTACTGGAACAGGGTCGTAGTGAATGGAAGGGTTGATGAGGGTTAGGCAGAGCTTGTTGGTTTGGAGGTCAAAAACAGCTCCAACTGTGGCTAAGAAGGCTCTTCCAAGTAGTAGAGAAGTCTTGAAGTTCAGCTTGTTGGAGAGGATATGGAAGTCTGTAGGAATTAGGGTTTCTCCAATCTGGACCTCAAGGTTGCGAACGATGCCTCCAGAGCTTTGCTGAGAACAATCTACAAAGATGAAAGTTTCTTCAGAAGGCTCTATCTTCAGACCTAGATGATCTGCCATGAGCCTGGGTAAGATGCTAACTCCAGATCCTGTGTCATAGAGGGCACGTGGGAACTCAACACCTCTAATGGAGAAAGGTATTGTGAATTTCCCTGGATCATTTTTCTTCTTCAGTGTTATCTTCTGCTTGAGGCTATCCCGGACTTGGTTAAACATCCTCCTGATGTCTTCTTCTGTCTCCTTGGTTTCTCTGAAGAACATCCACAATCTGTGTTAAAAGTAGGCTTCTTCAAAAGGTTTCTCTTTAAGTATTCTGGGGACTCTTTTTCTGAAGCTTGACAACTCCTTCTCATTAGCTTCTGTTTTATAGGGTTTAGGTATCTTCTCTTTCCTTTTTCAGAGCACTCTCCCCTGATTTTCCATTTTTATCTCCATGGACTCAAAAATATCTGTGGGTCTCTCTTTTAGGGCTACTGTAGGGTTTCTGGTTGTGTAATATCGCTCCCGGAAAGCGTCAAGACCTGCAATGTCGACTTTAGGAAGTGGCACTCGGCGTTGGGGTACTATGTATCGATCGACACTGGTTGGAGTGTGTCGAGCGATGCCAGGGTCTTGATGTCGATCGATGATGGGGGAATCATGTCGATCAATGACTGGGGTGGGTGGATGTGGGTGAAGTGCGGCGAATTCGGCGTGAGACATAATCTAGACGGAATTGCACTCGCGAGGGTTTTTGTTGGAGTCCATCGATCGACACTCGTCAAAGTCGATCGATCGACGAACTAAAGGTGATATCGATCGATGTTGAGCTAGTGATATCGATCGATAGTAGTCGTAGGCGAATTCTCTTTTACTCTCATCATCAGATCTCTGAATCTCTTCTACTACCTCTTGCCAAAAGACATCATCTAGGAGGGCATTGATGTTCTGGGTGTGGGCAAACTTCTGCTTCTTAACTGCTTCTCATGTCTGTAACACCTGGGTCTCTAGCTTCTTCACATGGGTGCTGAGTGCATCTATCTTTGTGATGAAGGTGGTGTAGACAGAATCGATCTTTCCATTGAAGTTTACCTCGAGTTTCTGGTGACTCTCAAATATCTTGTTTAGCAATTCCTCCTGTTTAGTATCTTGGGTGGGTGGGTGTGGATTTGAGTAGAAGGTACTTCCATAGCTTCTGTTGTTGTTAGGGTTGCTGATGCTGAAGGTGTTGGGCTTCTGGGGATTCTGGTTAAAGTTGCTTCTCTGGCCTGTGAAGTTTCTGTATCCTCCTTGGTTACCAGATCACTGAAAACCGGCACCACTAATCCAGTTGACATCTTCTGCAACAATTTCTGAATCTTCCACTGAACAGATCTGCTTGTTTAGGAGCTTCTGAATGTTGTCTAGCTGTGCTTGAACTTCATTGACGTACTCCTTCTTAGGGGATGATGTAGTCTGCATAGAGTTTCTTGTGCTGTTGCTGGAAGCTAAGTTGTCAATTAACTTAATAGCATTCTGAGGTTTCCTGGTGGTGAAGTTGCCATCGCTAGTTGTATCAAGGGCTCTCTTGAAATAGGTGCTGATGCCTCTATAGAAGGTGCGGAGCAGTTGTACTTGGTTGAATCCGTGGTGTGGGCAGTCTCGCTGGTAGGACTTGAATCTGTTCCAAGTATCCTTGAATGACTCTTCAGGGGCTTGGGTGAATGTAGCAATCTTCTTCCTCCAGTCTTCAGCGCGTGAATCATCAAAGAAATTACGCAGGAAGGCGTGCTTGATATCATTCCAGGTGGTAAGGGAACCTGGTGGTAGTTGTCTTAGCCACTGCAAAGCTTCTCCAGATAGAGAGTACTTGAAAAGCTTGCAGAAAAGATAGTCTTGAGGGACTCCTTTTGCTTTGACTAGGGTGACAAGATCCTCGAACCTCTCCAAATGGTCCATAGGATGCTCATGGGGCATACCACAAAAAGGGATTTGTCCTACGAGTGTGTAGTACTGCGGCTTGAGCTCAAAATCTCCTCTCTTAATAGCAGGAGGTAGGATGGCTGATCGGTTTGAATAGAACTGATCGGGGCGGTTGTAATCAGCCAAAGTTCTGGTCTCTCTACAGGTTGAATGATGAATGTGGGTGCAGTCTCTTCTTCAGTAATGATCTCCTTCTGATCATTCAGCTTCTGACCTGCTGCATTTCGCAGGTGACAATCTTGATCACGCAGGTCTCCATTCTCATCGGGTATGAGAATCATAGGCGCTACCATGTCTCGCCGGTTAGTATCGATCGATGTAAGGTGTGGTGTATCGATCGATGTCAAGTGAAGGGTATCGGTCGACGAACGATTGCTGATGTCGATCGATGAGGTGATGAAGGTATTGGTTGACGAACGGTTGTTGATCGTCGGTGGAAAGGGCGTATCGGTCGATACGATGGTATTGGTATCGATCGATGCGGAGCGTATGTCCTTGCGGATGCTACGCTCTAGGTTGTTGGGATCTTCTGATTACAAAAGTTGCTTCTCCTTGTTGCTTCTAGTACTGCAGGGCATGTACCCGAAAGAGACAAAAAGAAAAAGAACAAATTTTGTGTCAAAAGATTGAAAAATAAAAAGTAACAAATAACCTAGACTGAATCAAATTAAATCTAATAGTGATCTTAGTTCCCCGGCAACGGCGCCTAATTTGATGTCACTCAAATGTTTAACCTAAGGAGTGATTTACTATCTCAAATAAGAGGTTCAATCGTAGTACTTAGGGATCGAATCCACAAGGAACTAGAGTCACAAAAGATATAATCCTAAGTGATAGAGCTAGGTTTAAAAAGGTTTAAAACAGTAAATAAAATAAGTAGCAATGGTAAGTTGCTAAGGAAAATAGGTTTTGGTTTGAAAACAATGAAAAGAAATAGTTAGATTCAAGGTTACTATTCAGAAAATCAGGATTATAAATCTATGGATGCTTAACGAATTGCTTGCAAATATATGAGAACTTCAACCCTTAGACAAATCTATAGCTGTCGCTATCAGACTCATCCATTGATATGATTTCCGACTGCATCGATCGATGTTGCTATCGCAGTGTCAATCGATATAAGCTGTCGTCGATCGATGACTCTAGAGGAGTATCGATCGATATAAAGTATCAGATCGGATCGAACTGTGTTCACACCAGAACTTCTATCAGACCGGCTATCGCTCCGTGCCTTAATAGAGTCTGGGTTTAGCCTAATGATTTCAGGAAGATGACTATTAGATTAGTCACTCCATAATCATAACTCTAGGTAGCAAGTCTAGAGTAAGCATTAGGGTTCATTTGGATAATGAATATAACAACTCAACAATCCATAGTTGGGGCTAATCCCTCATAACTATTTGAACCCCAAATCTAACATATGAATCTACTCAGACATAGCTAAGAGATTCATANACGCTCTGTATCGATCGATGGTACATTGCGTACATCGATCGATGGAGTATCTCGACTTCAACTTCTACGGAATCGTCATCGATCGATTACACAAGGTGTGTATCGATCGATATGTGTCTCTCAATGTCGGATCTTCATAGTCAACTTGTAAAACTCTCCTTTAAGCTCCATAAGGCACCTAAATCATCACTTTACGACATAATGCTCCTGAACCTGAAAACATACCTAATAGACTCCAAAACATAGATAATTATAATAAAAAACATATAGAAAATATGACCAAAAACGGGTCAAAATCATGGTATATCAGGCGCATAACTACGCCATCAATTCCGGATCAGATCAAGGGCCAACCACAGGAAACACGTGGACCAGGAATTCGAGTTACGACAAGAATGCCTTCTGCGACTTTCACCAGACCCGCGGCCATTCAACCGTAAATTTTAAGGTTCTCGGTGCAAGGTTGGCCGCAAAATTTCTCGCAGGAGAACTCTCAAATGTATCCAGCATAAAGGACCTTATCCGTGATTCGGACCGCCCCCGAACAGCGACAGGAACCCGCAGGCAGACATTTCGCCTAGAGGGAACCAAATGGGCGAAAAACGCGGGCGAAGACAAGACAAGAGAGGAAACGATGCTAACAGCCGAAGGGTCAACATGATCATCGACGAGTCGCAGTACTACTGCGATACCATCTTGTCCATCAAGTCCTACCTACAAAAAGCCGAGACAGGCTCGAACTGGCTGATACTATCGGGTGATGATCTAACAGGTGTAATCACCTTTGAGGTGGAAGAAAATTCCGGCGTCGACCTCCCGTATGCTGATCCTCTCGTCATAAGCGATTTTAGAGGTCGCCCGAATCCTTGTTGATACCGGAAGCACCATCAACATGATCTTCCGCGACATTTTGACACGAATGGGAAACGGACTGACGAAGGTCAAACCAACACCAAAGTCGTTGACCAGTTTCTCCGGCGAAACAGCAATGAAACTCGGATCGATCAGACTCCCGGTGGCCGCAAAAGAAGTGACCAAGATCGTTACGTTTTCTGTCGTCGATCGTCCGGCCAACTACAACGTAATCATGGGCACGCCCTGGATAAACGCCATGAAGGCAGTCTCGTCGACATACCACTTAAGCATCAAGTTTCCAACTCCTACAGGAGTTGCAGCAATTTGGGGATACTAGAGACAGTCGCGGTCTAGCTTTTTAGCGGAACATAAGCTAAGGCAAATGGCTATCGCCATCGTAAATCAGAAACGGGAGGCGAGAATTCACCGCATCCGGAATATGACAAAAACGCCAAATGAAAACGAGGCCATCGGGACAGGTCAGACTCAGACATCCCTCAATGCGGTTGGCATGAAATGAAGGTGGAACCCAGGTCCCAGACTGGGCGGATCCCGCTTCACCCCCCCGGCCGCTCGATACGCCTTGATTTCCTCGAGGTCAACCAAAGGTATCGGAAATTCTTCCTTTGGCTTTACACCGCAATATTTTGAGTTACCCCCCTCAAGACTGTGATGTTCGGAGCTGGTCTCGGAACGAGTTCTCCTCTTCAAAAACATGGTCAGAGATATCAAAGATTAAAGGAAAAGTGAGAAAGAAAGTAAAGGGAGAGACTTTTCTACCTTAGGAAACTTTATGAGGAAAGAAGTGAGTAAAGAATTTGAAATCTAACACATTTTTATAAGCAAAATTTTACTATTCATCTTTGAACTTTTGGTCGTTAAAGTTCCGCCTAATTCTACCAAACTTGCTTAACAAGTTCAAACCGCTCGCAAGAAATTTACGATTCTTATGAACTGGGGGCTAACTGTTGGGGTCAACATCGGTTACGACATAATCAACGACCAAAACTCTCCGCAAAGTTAAGAATGGGTTTATAAAACACGAAGTATCATCGAGGAGAATTCGAAAGTCTTTCCGAACAAAGGAACTCCACAAACTTAGCAATCTTCATTCTGGAAATCATCAGCAAATCGAACGAAACAACCCACGGTTGTCCAACCAGCCAGCTTAGCAAGATCGGCTGTAACGACCGATTCACCAAAACGGTAAGGCTGTCCGAGACCGTCCAGCTCGCCAAGCCGTCGAGCTGGCCAAGCGAAACCAGCTCGACGTCTCGGCGAGCTGGTCATCCCGAACCATCTCACCGGCTTGGCGAGCTGAACCATCATGTCCAGCTCGCCAAGCCGGTGAGCTGGTCGTCCCGAACCATCTCGCCGGCTTGGCAAGCTGAACCATCTCGTCCATCTCACCAAGACGGAGAGCTGGTGGTCTGAACCAGCTCACCGGCTTGGCGAGCTGAACCATATCGTACAGCTCGCCAAGCTGGCGAGCTGGTCGTCCCAAACCAGCTCAACGTCTTGGCCAGCTGAACCATCCCAAACCTCACCATCCGCATTGCACGGGCACAAGCCATACATTCCTCGACTTGATCGTACTCTGAACCGTGATCGGAACATCTCTCGTTTCGTCTCGATCCGTCTTATCGTTGGAGTTTTACAATAAAAACCGCTAAAGACTTGTTTTCTCGTAAAAGACTGAGATGGCTATTACCCAATTTGATTTCAGAAATCCAGTCAGCTTTTTTTTCTAGGAGATTGATTTTAGATGACATTTTTGTTGCTTAGGAAATGTTTCATGGGTTACAAACATATAACTTATGCAAGGAAAAAAATTTGACTACTAAAACGGATATGAGTAAGGCATATGATAGAGTAGAATGATCTTTTATTGAAGCAATGTTGTTAAAATTGGGTTTTGCGCAAAGATAGGTATCTCGGATTATGACTTGTGTCTCTTCGGTACAATATAAGATACTAATTAATGGCCATCCACAATGACATATTGTACAAAATGGAGGGTTATGGCAGGGTGGTCCACTATCACCTTAATTATTTATTTTGTGTACAGAAGCAAGAATATCAGGAAAACAAAAAAAAAAAAAAAAGTTATTGACTGGTTAAAAATTATGCAGGGTAGCCCGGGAATCTTGCATTTATTATTTGCCGATGATAGCCTATTTTCTGTAAAGCTAATAAGCAAGAAGGTGGGCTAATATTACATATTTTAAAAGGCCATGAAAGGGCATCAGATAAAATTCATGAAGTCTTCCCTCCAGTTTGGACATAAAGTACCCGACCTGGTAATATTAGTTTTTCAACAAGTTTTGGCATCACTACAATAGGTGGTATGGGAACCTATTTGGGTATTGCCAAGAGTCTTGGGGGGTCAAAAACCCAGATATTTGGATTTCCTAATGAAAGGATCAACTATAAAGTCAAAATTGGACAATTCAATTTATTACCAAGGGTGGTAAGGAAGTTTAATTAAAACTGTTGCATCAGTTCTGTCAACTCATGCTATGTCTTGCTTTCGTTTACCAAAGACGTCTACCAAGAAATTCACAAGTGTAGTGGCTCATTTTTGGTGGAGTAGTAGTGAAAACAACAAAGGCATGCATTGGTTTACATGGGATAAACTGTGTAAAGAGAAAAATGAGGGTGGCATTGGCTTTATCTTCAAAATTTTAATACGGCTCTTTTGATAAAACAGTTATCGAGGATAATAAATAAACCTGAATTCTTTTTCAAAAAGGTTTTAACGGAAGATACTATGAGAATTCATATCCACTGGAATTAATAAGGTCATACTCTACCTCATATGGGTAAAGCATTATCACTTCAGCTATATCTCTGCTTGAAAAAGGGCTAATTGAAAGACTGAGAACATGTTCAAGTATTTTAGTTTGGAATGACCCTTGGATCTCCGCTCCTCGTCCGAGGTGAGCAATACCAAAATTACAACATCAATTATTGAATCCATTACTTAAGGTGGATGATTTAATTAGTCAATATGATGTTTCTTGGAATTTGGATTTACTTAATGCATATTTTTACCAAGACGATGTGAGTATTATACAGAGTTTGGCCATTAGTCGCCATCCAAAGCTAAATTCATATGGATGGCATTTTACTGATCATGGTAGATGTACAATTAAATCAGGATATCATGCAGAAAAAGAGTTATCATGATTTAGGATTCTAACACAATGAGATGGGACCAGATAAAAATCCCTATTAACTCACTCTTGGAGCTTAAATGCTCCCCAAAATTGACAAATTTTGTTTAGCGGATAATATCAGATAGTTTACCGGTTACAAAGAATCTTTGTTCTCATGGTATTAAATGTGATATGAAGTGTCAAATGTGCGGAGCTGAGGAAAATATGTTAATCATGTTCTTTTCAAGTGTCCCTTACCACTTCAAACCTGGGTGTTATCGAATATTCCAACATTTCCAGGGATTTTCCCTAGTCCATCAGATTTTAGCGATGTGGATCATTTTTTATAGTGGTTACCAAAGGAACAAGATTTAAACTATTTCCTTTGGATTTTTTGGTACATTTGAAAAAAAATCGAAATGATAATTTTTTAAAATAAAACAAGAAATCCCTTGGATATTCTTCGTATTGCGGGGATAGAATGCATTTTGTGGGTCGAAACTCAAATCAAAGACTCTACATTTTCTGTCGCTTCTACCTTTTCTGTTAACCCAATTTTACATGGTGGGAATTGGTGTTTTATTGATGGAGCTTGGAAGGAAGAAGATTTATTCACAAAACAAGGGTGGTTCTATAGAAGGAAGGATGTATTGATACTATTATGGGTGCCATAAATATCCGCAAGAGCCTATCATCTTTACATGCAGGATGTGAAGTTCTGATTTGGGCAATCGAGTGCATGAAGACTCTACATATCTGAGAGGTGGTGTTTGCAATAGAATGTCCTCAGCTGATGAAGCTGATGTCTACACTCACAGAATGGTCAGCGTTCACTACACATGTGGAGGAATTTTTGTGTTGTAAAGAATTATTCCAGTCTTTTACTATCCAACATATCCCAAGGACGAAAAACACAATGACTGATAGAATGGCACGCAGTGCTCGGAATCTGCCCTCCGCTATCGTTTATGTTGACTCAATTCTTCCAAGGTGGCTCTCGGATCAGTAATCTGCTTAGCTTTGAATCGCCTTTTGTAGTAAAAAAAACATGTAAATCCATTTTGAAAAATTGTCTTAGGCCCCCTAAAACCTTCGCACGATATTGTCTCTATGAATGGATATAGTGAATCTACACATAAAATGTCCAGTCATAATTCAAATGATCTCCATATATAAATTGTATATATGTTAAAATGGAAATTTGAATATTCATTATTTTTTATCATCGGCCTCATGTTGGATTAAGACGCTTACAAAAACCTTGATTCTGGCAAATTGTTAAGATTCCACATCAAATATTTGGAGAGACCAATACTAATATGTAAGATACTTAATTCAAGTCATTTAGTGCAAATTTATTTTATGTTGAAATACTATGATAAGGTTAACTTAACATAGTATCAGAATGTTGTGAATATAAACTATCACAGTGAGAATTTCAATAAGACATGAGTAATACATAAGAAACATATGTAAGTTAATTTATTTATCACTAATTAAATTTAAGTTGGAGACCTATTAAACTTACACAAATAAAGTTATAGGCTTCACATAGGCATAATTGAAGAAGTTCAAAGTCAAACGACCAATTGTATGGAAGAAGTTCAAAGTCAAACGACGAATTGTATATATTTGGAGAATAATTGATAGATGATTTAGAAATCAGTGATATCTCAGTATGAACTAAAAACTTCACATAGGCATAATGGCTCACTCTTTAGGATGTGTTTTGGCTCTTGCTCGAACCATTAAATACCCTGGAGCCATCAAGTTCCTCACTCTCGTGGTTCCTCTAAGTGAGTTATACATGTTTAATTCTAACAGATTTTCGGTTTTAAAAATCAACTAGTCATGACTAGAATTAATGTCGTATATCATTTATAGATCGATTTACTATTTCTTCTCTCTTGTGACATACTATTTTTACCATGTTTTCATGATTTTGTTGTTTATAGTAAATATGTGAGGAGAATTTAACTAAAGGCACAATGTCTAAGTTTCTTTGTACTACTGAAGAAGAGCATCAGTGTGCTAGGGTTAAACGTGGGCACTAGTGTGCTGTGTGAGAGCACCAAAGGATGTTGAGAAAACGCACCAAAGAAGGCAAGAGTGCCATGTGAGAGGAGAGACAAGGAAGAGTGTAGAGTCTGTCACATGTGTGTAAGCTATGTGAGAGCTCGAATACAAACATATTAACGAGAAAACTAGAGAAAAAGAATTTTGTAAGAATCTTTTGAGTCTTGTTTTTTTGGATCTCTTCTAACTTTAAGTAGAGCTTTCTAGTCACTAGAGTGGGTGAGTGACAAAGATATAACATTGGTTAGTGGACTGGCAGGCTTGCCTAGCCTCTCAGATGTAGGTATTTCACATTGAGACTTAACTCAGGGTAAACAACTCAAGTGTGTTCCTTTTACATTTTCATGTCTTACATAATTTCTCTTATCATAATCATCTTCATGTTTTTGAGATTTGCATTCAAACTGTCTATAGACTTGATAAAGTCGTTGAACAAGACAAACTGGATGTCTGTAAATGAGAATAAGTTAGAAATGTTCTCAACTGATATACTTAATCAAATTATTAAGTTACTAAGCTGCATCTTGTTTGAAGAAATTGCCATGAATCTTAGTTATTTGTGAGTCTATAATAGTTAATCTCTTTATGATGGCTAATGCTAGTGCCTAATGTATATATTGGTTTAGGGCATTTCCAATAAAACATTATTTTCTCCTTTATAATTACTCTAAAATATAATAACTCTATTATGAGTTAAATTTGTTTCAATGGTTCACTTTATAACATAATTATTCTATATATTGTGAAATATAGAAGGATATTGTTTTGTTACTTCAAATATAGAATAAAAAAAATATCCCTCTATATTTTACATTATAATAGAATAATTCTATTAAAAATGAAGAATTGGAGAAAATTCAAATTTATAATAGAATAATTTTATTTTAGAATAAAATATAAAAGATAAAATAATGTTTTATTGAAGATAGTTTTGTTGTCGTCTTTGCGATAGATTTTGGACTATGCTACGTTTTTGGGTGAGAAAATGACGCACATTCTAAGAATAGTTAAACGAGATGATGTTTCTTTTGAATCGTGTGTGGGAACCGAAATTCACCTACTGTCAAGATTACCTAAATAAGAGAATTTCTAGTAAACCCTAATTTCCCAGAGGACCTGACTATCTACGGAACCGCCCAAGAATAATCAAGACAACGATAAATATGAAATAAGGATGTAAATAACGATATTGAGAATGAAAAGAGTCTTATTCCGAATCTGCGTAAGAACAGTACAACCAGAGTAAGCCTTAGCCACGTGAGCCGTCGGCGAGATCCCTAACACAAGCAATCTAAGACTAAAAACCCTAGTTGAGACGCAGCTCGATTACAAAAACGGAAAAAACCCTAAGTGCTAAGTTTCTGGTGGTGAAAGCTCTGAGAACTCATTTTTTGCCTATGTCCTCTGTCTATTGCTTATATACTCCTTTCCTAGGCGGTTTAGTCCTTCCATTTTGCCCATATTCGAGTTTATCGAGAATCTTTCATTTATCTTTATCTTTTCTTTTTTCCCACTGAAATCTTCTATTTATCCTCAAACTTGACATTAATATTCAAATTTTACATTTATCTTTTTTCTGCGAGTAAATCATTAAAAAGTCGTCGTATCTTTGGGCTACACTTCGTTAAAGTCGCGAGATAGGCTTTTAACGCGTTGTAGGACTTTTCGAGCCGTTTTGCGATAAAACCGTTTTACCACTTTATACGAGATCGTTTCCTGATGCGATGCCGTTTTTAAATAAGTTTCTCGAGTTAATCTCAAAGTTTGGAAATGTTTGATGTTTCGGTTAATCGTTGCCATTTTTTACGGTTTACTCAAGGTTTTATTAAAAACGCGTTTCTTACGATTCTTCACGAAAAATCTCGAGTAAATCGTATAGTTAGGCAATGTTCGGCGTTTCGTTTAACCGTTGCCATTTTATACGATTTCTTTGAGTTCTTTCGAGAAAACAAGACTTTATGGTTTTTATCGTAAAACTTGAACGATGGGACGGATTGAGATGAAATGAGAGACGTTTCAACCGTGGTTCAGAACACGATCGAACCGAAGGACGTATGCCTTGAGTCGAGAACGTGGGATGTCAAGGCTTGGGACAGTCAGATTAACGTACGGCGAGCCGAACCGGGTTGGTTCAGCTTGCCGTACGGCGAGCTGGCTCGATGCCACCTAGCTCGCCGTACGGCGAGCTGGTCCGGGACCGACCAGTTCGCCGTACGGCAAGCTGAACTGGTTGGTTTGGCTCGTCATATGTTAAACTTGTTTCGGTTGAACTTGCTCGCGGTTTTACGGCGGATGCGGTTTTTCGCGGTTTTATGCTTAACTCGGGAAATCATGTAATCGGCGTTTGTTTCGTTCGCTCTTCCGAGATGACGACTTCCAAGTTTTTCGCGGATTTCCTTTGTTCGGAAATTTCTTTGAATTTTATAAAACGGCTTCTCGAGTTTTATAAAACGTATTTTTATTTTTGCGGAAACTTTTGGTCATTGATTCCGTCGTACCGATTTTAACCCCAAGAGTTAGCCCCCCAGCTCGTAAGAATCGTGGAGTTCTTGCGAGCGGTTCGAACTTGTTCTGCAAGTTTAGTAGAATTAGGCGGAACTTAATGGTCAAAATTCCAAAGGTAAATAGTAAAACTTTTCCTTATAAGTATATGGAGCAAGTTCTCAAGTTCTTTACTCATTCCTTCCATAACTTAACTAAGGTTCAAGAATTTTTCTCTCTTCTTCTCCCTTTGAATTTTCTTTTCTCTTTTGATTGTTTAACATGTCTTCCGAATGGTAAGTTTCGGAACGTGCTCATGCGTCAATCTTTGACCCAAGTGACCTCGATATTTCTAGCAGCTGCGCCCTTCCCAGGCCGATCTTCCGGCGTTTTCTTATGAACAAGAAAGAAACCGCGGAATATTGGTCAGCTTTGGGTCTCGCCGATGTTCCCCCTCCTGGCTTCTAGGTTCCAAAGAGGGATAAGCTTTGGAGGAATACAGACAGTCCGAGCGCGAGTACCATTTGTTCCCTCAGGAATTTGAGGAATTCTCGTGCGACCCCTGAATCGATACAGTTTCTCCTTCCCGTATGGGGTCAAGACGCCGAGAATCCACCCCCGGGTTTTCTTACGTGTTACGAAGCTTTTCTGTTAAACTGTCAGTTATGGTTCCCTATTCCGTGAGCCATTATTGAGCTTTTGAATAGGTTTACATATCGTTCAGCCAGCTTTGTCTCACCGGGTTGCAGCATCTCGTCGGGATTTTGGTGATAAGTTACGAGCGTGGAATGTCTCTCGATGCGGACTATCTTTTGGCTATGCTGACGCTCAAGCGCATAAAAGGGGGCGGCTTCTATCTATCCCCTTGCCTCGAATGATCATGAGTGGAATGATTGGTTTTTGTATGTCGGTGGAAGAAAGTTTCATTCCTTCGTTCAGGACCGAATAAGCGACGAACGGTACTTCGTTTGCATGATATATATACATATATATTTTTGCCACATTTTAATCTCTGCGTGCGATTTATGTTTTGCAGTGTCTACCCCCTTTACGCCCTTACTCGGAGATTTCAAGACGGTCATGAATCTTCTTCGTGGCGGTCCGTTTCATTGGGTTACTTTTCTCCGAAAAGAATTTGTCGTACCGTCGCCTATTATTCATCTGTTTTTTCTCAGAACGATCGTGTCGAGGTTGAGATAGACGACGGTGCGGAAGCAAGGGAGAGGTCTAGATCTCCGCAGCAGAGAGAAGTTCCGATTGATCAAGGTCGAATTTTCGACGATGATATCAACATCGAGGATTTCATCGACTTCTCGGCTCCCTCCTCTGAATTTGATCCGGCCGAGACATCGTCCAGGGCACCAGCCGATATGCCGTTTGCGAAGGCGTCGAGGCTTTTTAACAAGTTATGTTTTCTGCCAATTTTCGTATTTGTTTTACGTGTGACCAGATTGATTTTTGACAAAAGACTTTCCTTGTTTCGCAGGGTCTTTGCTTTATGAATGAGGCGGTGAACACAAGTGGTGCAGAGATTCATAAGGCTGAATCTAGGACAAAGGTGGCGGAGATGGAGGCCGCTCGTCTTAAGGAAGAGGTCGGTGCCAATCTCTCTCGCGCCCAAAACTTAGCTAGAAGGGAGGCTGCTCGTGTGAGGGAAGAGTATGAGGCTGAGTCTCGTCGCGTTCTTGAGCTTTCTGACGCGAGAGTTCGTCGCGCCCGTAGAGCAGGTAAGAGAGAGGTTGCTGCGGAGATGATGGTTCGTCGTAAACAGTTTGTGCCTCTTTATGCGGAGTTTGAAGATGCGCAATGGGCCAATGGCGATTTTCGCGAATGACGGGCGTAGTTGGCGGTTTTCATCTCACCCAGCGTCCGAACTACTCGTATGAAACGGAGTCTGCCAAACAGAAGGCGCGCTTGGCTAAACGAGAGAGGAAGAAATCTGAATTTCTCAACCCTATGGCGCAGATGTGGGATCAGTGGAACGCTATTGTCGTGTCTCCGGATTCGGTTGAAGTCGGGCCTGAGATTCCGGACACGTGTGACGAAGTTGATCAACCATGGATTGATACTAATGTTGGCCAGAGCTCGGCGTCTGTGTTCGATGATTTTGATGTATGATGTTCTTGTTTTATGATGTTGCTGTATTTTTCCGGGACTGGCCGTTGGTGGCTTTGAATTCCTGCCGCTGGGCGGCGTGTATTTGAATGAAAAAATAAACATATTTTTAAGTATGAAATCTGCGTTTCGTTTTAGATATTGAGGGAAGAATACGAGTTGTCGTCTCACATCTAACTCTTGGTGTAGATCGTCTTGTTTGTTTACTCGGAATGTTTCGATTTTCGTGAGTATTTAGATGTGGGCGAAGAGACATGCCTTTAGTATCTCGATTCATGCCTTGAGATGTTAGAGACCAGTGTGCTGGGTTTAGGGCAAGACTCAGGTTTACTTTCGGATTTAGGCTATGCGATGACTAGTCGGCTTTCGTTTTTCCTGTTGTGATTTTAACCTGATTCCATACCGATTTAGAATCCGTGATAGGTTCTCGGCTTATAAAATTCGTCAGGTTGGAACCGAACATCTTACCGAGAAGAATTTCTAAGTTTCCCGGAAGTGCTAACCAAAAATTTGGATTTCTTTTATAACGCGCTATTTTATCCTAGTCGGATCTATGCGGACCAATGGGTCGGTGCGTTTGTTTAGGACGGCTAGAGTGCTCGACGGGGACAATCGCCGAGCGTTTGTTATTTTATAGTCGCGGACAGACTTTTGTTAATTATTTTTCTAAGACTTTAGGCGACGTCTCGCCGGTTCTTTCCGAAAATATTTTGGTGTATAAGTTTTGTAGAGACGATTAAGTTGTTGTTACTGCGGAAGTAATTTCTGGATGTTTTGAATTTGTTCTTATGCTTTTCGATAGTAGCGGAGATTTTATAATATTCTAACTTTTACTTTATTAAAAAGTTTCGAAAATTTTGGTTACAAAGCGAATGTTTTAAAATTTGGGAGTATACGAATACTCGTATACGCACCCACTCCCCCCCCCCATTTTGGAAAGGGGGATAGCCGAACTGAACTCATCTTTAGGTGAGCTGCCTACGTATTCCTTTCGAAAATCAAGCCATCTCGTAGTTCTGATTGTTGATGCGAGTATGTTTACTCGGCTGTCGCAGACTCCTCGATCACTTTAGTTGCTGAATTGATGTCTTGGTCCGGGTTTTTCTCCTCCGGTTGGGTAGAAGTGATTGGTGCGGAAGCTTGTTGCTTCTCAACCGTTGCTGGTTTTGGATCGTTTTCCGCGGGTGGTGGTGTGTACTTTGCGCGTTTCGGTTTCACGATTGGGACCGCCAATTGCCTTAGCTTATGTTCGGCTAAAAAGAAAGATTGCGATTGTCTCTGGCATCCCAAAATCGCTTCGACTCCTGTAGGGGTCGGAAACTTGATGCCTAAGTGATATGTCGACAAAACCGCCTTCATGGAATTATCCAAGGCGTGCCCATGATCACATTGTAGATGTCAGGGTAATCGACGACTACGAAGTTGACAATTTTCGTCACATCTTTGGCTGCGACCGGTAGTCGGATTGATCCTAGGGTCATGGTTGTTTACCGGAGAAACTAGTCAACCGCTTCGGTATCGGCTCCACCTCCGGTAAATCGATTCCCATGCGTACCAGTGTGTTTCGGAAGATCACGTTGACGGTGCTTCCAGCATCGACCAGGATTCGAGCAACTTCTAGGTATCTTATCACTAAGTCAATGACGAGGGGATCGGCATGTGGTTGATCGATTTCGTCAGTTTCTGCGTCGTTGAAAGAGATCACCCCCTTTGGAGTGTTATCCGATGGTATCTTCCAACTCGAGCCGGTTTCGGCTTTTCGTTGGTAAGATATGATAGACAAGATGGTGTGGCTGAAATATTGCGATTCGCCGATGATCATATTGATTTTTTGGTGGTTAGTGTCATTACCTTTCTCATCTTGTCTTCGTCCACGTTTTTCGCCCGACTGGTTCCCTTGAGGCAGAGTTTCCTCTCGCGAGTTCCTGTCGCTTTTCGGAGGGTGATCTAAATCGCGGATGAGATCCTTCACGCTGGATATCTCGAAGAGTTCTCCTGCGATCAATTTTGCGGCGAGTCTGGCGCCGAGAACTTTGCAGTTCACGGTAGAGTTGCCACGGGTTTGGTGGAGATAGCAAAAGGAATTCTCGTCGTAGTTCGGATTCCTTGACCACGTGTTCCCGTAGTTCGCCCTTGTTCCGATCCAGAGTTTATGGTGTAGTTATGCGTTCCTTGGAGATCCTTCCCCTCGTGATGGACGAATTTGTCGTTACGAGAGTTTTTCTTTTTCAGCTTTTCCTCAGACATGATATCCTTTGTGGATGCTTTCGCCGGCTTATGCTTTTCAGACAGGATTTTAGTCTCCTCCTCGATGGTTATGTAATCGGTAGCTTTGTGGAGCGCGTCCTGGATCGTCCACGATTTTTCGAGAGTTATCCATTTTCGAAACTTATACTTGAACCAGAGCGAATTTTTAAGCGCGTCGATGGCGGCTTTGTCGCTTATCTCGCTAACCCTAGCCATGACGAGTTTGAATCTGCTCATGAAGTCGCGAAGGGATTCGTCTTCCTTCTGCGACAAGTTCCAGAGATCAGCGTCGGAGGTTTCCCGATTTATAAACATCGAGTACTGCTTCAGGAATTCGGAAGCGAGCTGGCATAAACTCCCGATTGAATTTCGCCTAAGGTTTTCAACGAAAAGACAGCAGTAACCTCCGTCTTTTTCGTGATTCTTGAGCTTGGCTCTTCCCATGGTAATCTGGAAGGCCGCATGTGCGCTTTGGGATCAGCCGTCCCGTCATAGGTTGGCACCTTGAGTTTCCCTGGATCGGGTAGTTTGACCTCAGTGATGCGAGCCATAAAAGGCGTTTCCCAAGATTAGTATAGTAGCCGATCGATTTCGGGTGCGGCGTTGGTAGCATGGTGAATCTGAGATTTCACTGCTTTTACCGCTGCGGCCGTTTTAGTGATGTAGTCGCGGAGATCGCGGATCTCAGTTAGGTCACCAACAAATTTCTTACCTCGTCGGCGTTTGCTGTGAGTAACTGGAGATCGTTCCTCGGCTGTTTTTGCGTGTCGCGCAAAATAGAACTCCTCCTCATCTCCAGTAAGAGAACTCTCGGGAGAAGACTCCGGTAGAGGGCTGCGAGTTTTCCTCTTCCTAGGCTGGACTTCCGTGTCCTCATCTGACGAGTCGGCTTGTCGCTTGTTGCCAGGTTAACCCTTTTGATGCCGTCTTCCTCTGTTTCCTGTTTGCGAGTAGGAGATTTGTCCGATTCGTTTAGCGTTGCGTCAGGGTTATCTTTTTTGGAGTCTTTCTCCGGTAAGTTACCCTGCTGGGTTCTGGGACGATCCATAGAAGTCGCGAGATCGAGTCTCCTTCCGCGGATCTTAGTAGTTCCGCGGGGGCGAATTGCTCTGGTTTTCGCTGTTAGGGTTTTGACCTGTTTTGCGAGTGAACCAATGAGCTTTTCCTGCTCTTCCTATTACTTGTTAAAGTCGGAGAGCATCTTTTCGATGGTCTCGGCGTTAGCGTTTGTAGCGTTGGCCGCAGACACATCTTGCAGTGGTGTATTGTCAACGTTGTCGCTTTCGCGAGTTTTTTGGTCACCAGTCATCGTTCCTTGATTGAGCGTGCTACGGATTGAGTGTAAGATAGATCCGACCCCCCCCCCCTCCTTCTAGCGCCATACTGTGGGAACCGAAATTCACCTACTGTCAAGATTACGTAAATAAGGGAATTTAGAGTAAACTCTAATTTCCCCGAGGACCCGGCAATCTGCGGAACCGCACAAGAACAATCAAGACAACGATAAATATGAAATAAGGATGTAAATAACGAGATTCAGAACGAAAAGAGTCTTATTCCGAATATGCGTAAGAACAGTACAACCATAGTAGGCCTTAGCCACATGAGCCGTCGGCGAGATCCCTAACTCTAGCAGTCTAAAACTAAAACCCTAGTTGAGACGCAGCTCGATAACAAAACCGGAAAAAACCCTAAGTGCTAAGTTTCTGGTGGTGAAAGCTCTGAGAACTCGTTTTTTACTTCTGTCCTCTGCCTCTTGCTTATATACTCCCTTCCTAGGCGGTTTAGTCATTCCCTTTTGCCCAGATTCGAGTTTATCGAGAATCTTTCATTTATTTTTATCTTTCTTTTTTTCCTGTGGAAATCTTCTATTTATCCTCAAACTTGACCTTGATCTTCAAATTTTACATTTATCTTCTTTCTGCGAGTAAATCGTTAAAACTTCGTCGTATCTTTGGGCTAGACTTTGTTAAAGTCGCGAGATAGGCTTTTATAGCGTTTTAGAACTTTTCGAGCTATTTTGCGATAAAACCATTTTACGACTTTATACGAGATCGTTTCCTGATGCGATGCCGTTTTTAAATAAGTTTCTCGAGTTAATCGCAAAGTTTGGCAATGTTCGATGTTTTGGTTAATCGTTGCCGTTTTCTACGATTTACTCGAGGTTTTATTAAAAACGCGTTTTTACGATTCTTCATGAAAAATATCGAGTAAATCGTATAGTTAGGCAATGTTCGGCGTTTCGTTTAACCGTTGCCGTTTTATACGATTTCTTTGAGTTCTTTCGAAAAAACAAGACTTTACGGTTTTTATCGTAAAACTTGAACGATAGGACGGATTGAGATTAAACGAGAGACGTTTCAATTGTGGTTCAGAACACGATCGAACCAAACGAGTTATGCCTTGAGTCGAGAACGTGGGAGGTCAAGGTTCGGGACAGTCAGCTCGACGTACAGCGAGCCGAACCAGGTTGGTACAGCTCGCTGTACGGCGAGTTGGCTCCATGCCACATTCGTTCCCTTGGTTCTATGTGGATATAGAAACTGTTTTGCAGTTTTATATGGGATAAAAGTGTGGTGGATTTGAAGTTATTGACCAAATAGAACGCAAAATTATTTTGAAGAAAATTGGTCAATAATCATTACGTTGGCTTCGATTAATATGTGTGTAAGAGATGCGTTTTCATTTGGCGGTGGGAGAAATGTGATTCTCTGATCTGGTCCCTACTTGATTGATTCGGTAACCTAAACTTTCTCCAGCCAAGAAGATACAAATAAGGAAGAGAACTACACTAAACTAATTCATTAAAAAAAATATTTATGCAACACTCGTCTTTTAACTGAAAACAAGTCGTGGAATAATAACTAAAGTTAATACATTTGGAAACTTCGATATTTTACATGCTTTCTAGAATCTTATGGTATTTAAAATTCAACATAGTAGAACCTCTATAAATTCAACATAGTAAACAAATTATATGTATAATAGTAGCTCATGGCTTTTGGTTTTTAGGTTTTAGCTAGTAAACCATCCTGCTTTTTCATACAGAACCATTTTCTGAGTAATTGAGCATTATTGTATCAAGATTGCATTCGTCGAGCCAACAAATTTGCCAAATGTAAGAGTTGATGTACATTCAGATTGACTAAATTTTCTCTTATTTTCTTAACCAAATAGAATCTATTCTTGAAAGACGTGAAATTTTGTGTTGTGTGGTTGAAGTTTTCTTAGAGAAGGAGAATATGCATGATATCATCTACCTGAATACCTTCTAGTAAAAGAAAGACATATTCAGGAAACATAGTAAAGAGAGAAAACTAAATAAAAAGTCATCCAAAAATTGGGAGGCCTACTCTCAACTACCAAAAAAGAATACATTAGTGTTTGTTGTGTTAGGTCATTTATTCAGTCACCTAACCCTAACTATATGAAATACGTTAAAAGTGAAATATTTAGAAAAAAGAAAGACATAAATTTAGTCAATATAACTCTTTCTTTAATAAATAAAAACGAAATCTTGCAATCAAGACCGTCCATGTATTCTTTCTTTCACATTATTCTCACGTTATGAGCTTGCGGGTCCCATGATAATCTTCATTAATTTCCCCATATATATCTCATGAGTCATGAATCAAGTCGACTTCATAACATTCATCACTTGTTAAACCCCAAAAAAAAAGTTCCATTTTTTCAACAAACCTCATAAAGTTTGCTGTTTCCTCTGTTTGGATAGAAATATGGTTTGTGTTATTTGCTTTTCATATCATGTTCTTGTTTGGTTTCACAACGTCTTAACTTAAAGATCTTTTCATATTCACCATTCTTTATATTTTTTACTTCAGGTTGCGGAAAACAACAAGAAGGAAGTGACACTCTCTGCTTCAATGGAGAACAACATCAACATGAAAGGAGCAAACATTCATCTCGAGGTTCTTCAAAAGGAACCAGCTGCTTTGGTCAAACCCGAATCCGAGACACCAAAGGGTCTTTACTTCTTGTCAAATCTTGATCAGAACATCGCCGTGATCGTCCGTACAATATACTGTTTCAAATCCGAGGAGAAAGGGAACGAGGAAGCAGTACAAGTAATCAAGAAAGCTCTGAGTCAGGTTCTTGTTCATTACTATCCTCTTGCGGGACGTCTCACCATAAGCCCTGAAGGTACTTTTTTGCAAAACAAAATTAATGACCACTCCAGTCTCGGTCTCTATAACTCTGACAAAAACATTAATTAATTAATATGTCTTTAATTGTGTGAACCTCAGGTAAACTCACTGTGGACTGTACTGAAGAAGGAGTTGTGTTTGTGGAAGCGGAAGCAAACTGTAAAATGGATGAGATTGGTGACATCACAAAACCAGACCCGGAAACATTAGGGAAACTTGTCTATGATGTTGTAAACGCCAAGAATATTCTTGAAGTCCCTCCTGTTACTGCTCAGGTATACTACTTTTCTTCCTCCTCAAGCAATCTTTGTGTTGTTATTTAGGGTTTTAAGATGGGATCTAATTTGTTAAGGTATTTTCATATAGGTGACTAAATTCAGATGTGGAGGGTTTGTTCTTGGACTCTGCATGAATCATTGTATGTTCGATGGTATTGGAGCTATGGAGTTTGTTAACTCATGGGGTCAAGTCGCTAGAGGCTTACCATTAGCAACTCCTCCTTTTTCGGACAGAACCATTCTCAGTGCAAGAAACCCTCCAAAAATCGAGAATCTCCACCAAGAATTTGAAGAGATCGAAGATAATTCTAACATCAACTCTCTTTACAGCAAAGAGCCAACTCTCCATAGATCCTTCTGCTTTGACCCAGAGAAAATCAAGAAACTTAAACTCCAAGCAACAGAGAACAGTGAATCTCTCCTCGGTAACTCATGCTCAACGTTTGAAGCTTTATCTGCTTTTGTGTGGAGGGCAAGAAC
The DNA here is from genome assembly GCA_932364175.1 of Eruca vesicaria subsp. sativa. Lineage (NCBI taxonomy): Eukaryota > Viridiplantae > Streptophyta > Magnoliopsida > Brassicales > Brassicaceae > Eruca > Eruca vesicaria. The sequence goes on along the minus strand of CAKOAT010121599.1, from coordinate 110,063 downwards.
CAAGTCACTGAATATGTTAAGTGATCAGAAAACGAAGCTTCTTTTCGCCGTTGATGGTAGAGCCAAGTTTGAGCCTCAATTGCCAAAAGGGTACTTTGGGAATGGAATAGTTCTCACAAACTCAATCTGTGAAGCTGGAGAGCTAACCGAGAAACCGTTGAGTTTCGCCGTTGGATTAGTAAGAGAAGCCATTAAGATGGTAACTGATGGATACATGAGATCTGCCATTGATTACTTTGAGGTAACAAGATCAAGACCTTCTCTTTCTTCGACTCTTCTGATCACTACATGGTCTAGACTGGGATTTCATACCACAGATTTTGGCTGGGGAGAACCGGTTTTGTCCGGTCCAGTAGCTTTGCCTGAGAAAGAAGTGACTCTGTTTTTGTCACATGGAGAGCAGAGGAGAAGTATCAATGTGCTTCTTGGACTTCCTGCTTCAGCTATGGATGTGTTTCAAGCACAATTTTCACAAATATGATTTGAACAACAAGAAAAAAAAATAAAAAATTTGGCAATTATTGTCAAAAACTATTCGTGTACTCTGCTTTTCTTTTGTGTTTTTTTTTGTTTCTGCTGAATTATTATTATTATCATCTTAAACTTGTCTGTATCCTGCATCAACTTTCAACCATAAATTTATCTTGTAATATTTTATATTATTACTTGATTTGGTTATGGAATTTTGAGTTTATAGACAATATTTTATATTTATATATATATAAGCTGTTTGAACAGAGTCCAAATATACAGAACAGATGAGACAAGAAGAAAACTGATTTGAATTAACAAGTGACAGAAAATTGCAATTTATTTTCTATTGCTTGCCACACAAGTCAATATTCTTCTTAAACGGTCTAAAATTCAAGGCGGTAAATCGGTAGACACAGAGGTTAGACCTCTTGGACTTAACCTGATCGGTTGTAGTTTTGTAGCCTGGAACGTTGCAGGAATCCGAGGAGCTACCGATCAAGCTTGCTTGACAAGAAGCCATTAGAGAATCTTTGTCTGCTTCTGTGGCGCAAGAAACACCTTCAACAGAAGTTATACTTAGCTTGTAGAGTCCACGCTCGTTTGTGGTTCGATTTGCAGAGAATGTTATCATCTCTCTAGTTCTCGAGGAAGCTGCCTTAAATCTGCAGATTATTCTCACTTCCACATCTGCTTTTTTGCTCAGATAAAACAAAAGTAAGAGACATTTGAACTTGGATCTAAAAAACAATTTTGAGAAATTTGATTGGATTATTTACCGGGCATGAAGTAGCTGTGTTTGGAGAAACTGTTGTTAGAACAGATGTCGCAATAAACAAGACCCATTACCGTGATATTTGCAGTTGGTTTGGATGATGACTGTCCCAGAGACAGAGAGTTTAAGGACAAAAGTTGGAGAAGCAACATTAGCATTATCAGTTTCTTTTCCATGTCCACAAGCTTCAAAAGAAATTTCATCTTTGGATAAACACTTGTTTACAGATGAGGTTCTTTTGTGTGGTTGATGGAAGAAATAGACAAAGATTGGATAAGAGGTAAAAGACAAAATATCAGACAAGAAAAGACAGGAACTCCATTGAAACAAAGCTTCAATTCTGTCTTCTTTTTATGTACAGAAAACCAAGTGTCCTGTGAACTGATAGATGGGAAAGGAGAGAAGCTTATAAATTATTGATAGAGAGAGGAAGTAAAAAAAATTACATAGAGAAACTGAGAGTTGGTTGTGTGTTTGACATTTATTGAGCTCCCAAACTTTCTGTTTTAAGGGTTTTTTGTCGACGAAGCCCTCCAAGAAATTGGCTGAATTTGGAAAAGAGATTGGAGAAGGTAAGCCATGGACCACTTATCAATTTATCATCATTAACACCAAGAGAGTGGTCAGAAGAAATGTCTATTTAGATATCAATCAATATATGAAGCCAAAACTATGATATATTCCCGGTTAAGTCTTGGTTTTGGCTGCATTCTGGTAGAGGATTTTAGGTTTAGGGTACTTTTCAAAAATAAATAGAATCATACTAGATCATCTCTATTTATCAGAAAAAGTATTTTATCTCAGAAACAAAAAAAAGAAGAAGAAGAAAAATATATTCCTGATCTGTTCTTCAATGGCTTCAAGCAAAGTCTAATTAGAGTCTATATTTATTGGAGTTGGAGACTTTTGTTCTTCATATTAAAGATTCACACAAGGAGTTTGGTTTAGTCTCTCAGATAACCTTAGCAACAATTCAAATCAATTCAATTCGAATCAAATGCTCCAGTACTCTTGTCCAAAAAAATTTATGTAATATTCCTGTCTAAAATTTGAATTAAATAAAGAGAAATTACTTGGAATGACCCAAATTAATCACAAAATAACTAGAATGACTCATAAAATTTTAAATACTAGACCCCATTTTGTAACAAGCAATGGGACTAAATCACCCTGTTCGAATTGCAATAAAAAAAAAAATTGATTAAAAATTGATTAAAAATTAAACAATCACCTTTTGTCTATCTCTCTCACAACGACAAAGAGTTCCATCAGGGGGGGGGGGAATTCCGACAAATTGAGTCTCGAGAAAGAGACTCTCACCGACGACCACCATCTTCTCCGTCAGTCCACCTCGTCGGAGTCGTCTTCGCCACCATCTCCTCCGTCGCATCTCCACCATCGCATGTCCTCCGTCGCATCTCCTTCATCGCCTCCTTTCCAAGACGTGTTGATTTCGAAAAATCAAACATGTAAGTGCCAAATCTATATATTTTCAAGTTGTTTCTACAAGATTATTGCTTAATTTCATGTTTGATTTCGAAATCCCTAAATCTCAAATTTTGAAAACCCTAAATCCCAAATTTTGAAAACCCTAAATCCCAATTTTCAAGTTGTTTCTACACGTTTCTAACTTAATTATTGCTTGATTGATTGTTTGATTTCCAAAACCCTAATTCCCAATTTTCGAAATCCCTAAATCCCAAATTTTAAAAATCCTAAATGTTATTGATTTTCAATTTTGTAGACTCTAATTCCTAAATCCTTCAGTACCGGATCACGTTGAACAAGAGTTTAAGTTATTAATTTTTTTGTTTTTGTTATGCGATTAGTATTTTTTCAGTTTCTAAACCATATAAATAACATGTTAAGTGTTTTATGTTTAAGGTATGGCATCTTCTTCTGGTATGAGGAAGTATCCTCCGCGTCTCTATGATGTTGGAAAAACCCCAATTCAGAGTAGAAGCATGAACCATAGTTGTTTTCTGGCCAATCTTCAAGAGTTTAAAGAAGCTGTTGGGGAAGATGTTTGGGCTGAGTTGAGGGAATCAGCTGTTGGAGTTATCGTTAAGCTGAAGGAGATGGAATATATTTGGTCTGCTAAAGCTGTTCATTATTTCCTTGCTAATCAACTCGCCATCAAAAGCATGTATGAGATTTGGTCGTTGTTAGATTGTATGCCACTACGGTTCTCCTTGTATGAGTTTGAGGAGATTACGAGTCTAAACTGTGATCTTTTCAACTAGCGTGACGTGTGGGATGTGGATCATCAAGAGTTTTGGCTGTAGATGGAAGTTCCAACATCTGAAGGACCTACATTGAAAGAGTTACAAGCTGTATTGGTGAAGTGCAGAAACTGGTCTCGAGAGAAGCGAATGATGGTCGGTTTGTTGGGATTGCTACATATTGGGATATTTGGAATTGAGAGCAACAGCAGAATCCCTTTGCATTGTGCTAAAAGAGTGATGGACACTGCAGCTTTTCCGCGTTATCCATGGGGTCGGATTGGATTTAGCCGGCTTCTTCAGTCCATTAAGATGGTCTCATTTCAACCAGGGAAGAGTTACACTGTCCATGGCTGTGTTCATGTCCTTTTAGTATGGATTTATGAATTCGTACCTGGTGTAGGAGAAAACTATGGCAATCGGATAGAGGGAGTTGATGTTCCTCTTCTGTCATGGGGGGGATCTCGTACCCATATAAATTTCCAAACTTTCTGTGATCAGGAAAAATACAGCATCAGAAGGTACATATCATCTCTTATGTCTTCTTTCTTTCTTCACTGTTAAGAGAGATTTGAGATTTGGAAATATTGTTTTGAATTTTAAAGACAGTATCTGGACCAAATTTAGTAATGTGAGCTTGTTTTGTATATTTTTTTACAGGTTCGTGTGAGGCATATGGTTATGAAGCCAATGGAAGACAGATATCCAAAATGGCCGAATGATAAAATGGATAATGAGCGGGAGAACCTGATAAAAGATATCATCAATGGTCAGCTAGATGAGCAGTTTTGGGATGTAACTCCAACTACCAANGCTTGTTTTGTATATTTTTTTACAGGTTCGTGTGAGGCATATGGTTATGAAGCCAATGGAAGACAGATATCCAAAATGGCCGAATGATAAAATGGATAATGAGCGGGAGAACCTGATAAAAGATATCATCAATGGTCAGCTAGATGAGCAGTTTTGGGATGTAACTCCAACTACCAACTCGCCAAAGAAGAGAAAAATTGGTGTTGCAGCATCTGTTATTCCAATGATTTGCTAACTGATTTTAAGCAATGGTTTATCTTTTTGCAGCACATGGCCGCAGCTCTTCTCATGTACCACCGACGTTCCATGCTTTCCACATCTCCATATGCCTCCTCTCGAATAGCATTTTTAGATCGGTGGTTCGTGAACTCATGGGTTAATGACTACAACAAAATGGTCACGGAGGGGAAGCCAATCGAGTTGTCAGATATGTACAGCAAGGCGTTCAATGGAGAATACCCGGAGCAGTTTGTGACAGGTAGAAAGTGGCTTAATGACGTTGACAGTTTATTCACCTGCCACCTTGTTAATGGAAACCATTGGCTAGGCTTACATATTGATTTTCCGAAGTTGACGGTCCATGTGTATGATAGCATTCCGAGTGTGGTGCCAGAGGAACGCTCTCTGCGTGATGAGTGCAGAGCATTCATGAAAATGATTCCGCTTGTGCTTAACAAGATGGTGCCAGTTAAAATCAGAAAGAAGACTGAGAAGAAGTTCACCCTACGTAGACACAAGTGCCCACCAAACGATGACCCGGGAGATTGTGGTGTGTACTCTTTGAAGTACATAGAGTGTGTGGCTCTTGGAAGGACATGGGATTGCTTATCTGATCAGATCATTCCGGCTCTAAGATTGAAGTTGGCAGCCGACATCTTTGAAGAGGCGAGAGAGGTTTTTACTGAAGGCTGAAATGTGTTAGGATGATTTAGTTTTAGTTGTTGTCGGCTAGTACTTGGATGGATGATAACTTGGCTGAAAAATGGATGTTTTAGTTGGCAGGTTTTTGCTTTTGGTTTTTCTCGGCTAGTACATGTTTCTGGATGATAACTTGGCTCGATTTTTATTGTTTCTGTATGGTAACTTGGCAGTTTTTGTTATCTGATGTATAACTTGTGACTGATGCTTTATGAGAAGAATATGCTCGATTTTAGTGTTTTTTGGCAGATTATTGTCTTCTGATTTTAATGATTATTGGCAGGTTATTGTTCACATTGATTTTTGAGATTATTGTCTTCTGGTTTTTATGGTTTCTGTTTATAAACACTAAAGAGCCAAGCAAAACAAATCCAATTTAACTCCAAAGACCAAAGCAAAAACATATTCAATGTAAACAATAAAGAACAAAGCAATAACAAATTCAATGTAAACACCAAAGAACAAAGCAAAAATAAATTCATCACTTCAGAGGGCATGTTTCAAAATTATGCCCCGTCTGGTTACAAATTCTACATGTGTGGTCCTTACGTAGTTGCTTCTTCTCGGCCACTTTCTCCAAAATAGATTTATGTCTAGATTTCTTCGGTCTTCCAGGTGGTTGACGGACATCAGGTGGTAAACAGACCTTATTTGCAACTTTTTGTGGAATTGGAACAACATCATCTTTGGGCATAACAGCACTTAAATAGGCGTTATGGAGGTACTGCTTCCGATAGTAATGGTGACAAAGTGATATACATGATATCTTTCTTTTTTCCGCAGCAGCTATAGCATGAGCACATGGTAGCTTCTCCAAATCAAATCTACGGCAAGTGCATGTCTTCTCGGTCAGATTAACAACATGTAAAGATGAGACTCCATCACTTGTGACTGATGGATGTCAATTGCTTGAACTTTTAACAGATTAGCAATAGGTATACGGCCCTGCAAATGGTAAATTTTAGCAATAGGTACACCAAAAACTGATTAGTATGAGTAAACAAGATTGATTCTAAATCTGTTACCTCCAACAACTTCTCTACACCACGAGTAAGAGAGTTTTTCATCAACTCAGGATCATGTTTTCTTGTTGCAAACCAACGTGTCATCATTAGTCGAATTGCCTATAGAAGGCGAACAATTGGCAAGCTTCTCACATCCGACAAAGCTCTGTTTATGGATTCAGCTATGTTACTTGTAAGTATGTTGAACCGATTATCTCTAAAATGAGCTCTTGCCCACTTACATACATCAGCACGTTCCAAATATCCATGTAAAGCCGGATTTAACACTTTGACCGTCTCGAAGATTGCTTGAAAGTCTGTTACCCTAAAAGAGTATGCGGCTTTTTTAACTAACCCAAACAGATCACGCCCTCTATACCGTAACAAGATGTTCTTATATAAGTGGTAAATGCAAATTTCCCTGCTAGCCAATGGATAGACCACTAAAATAGTCTTCCCAATTGATTTGTGTCTATCAGAAATCAAAGCCAAAACTTCATCATCAGGTATCACACAGCTGAGTTGCCGGAAAAACTATGTCCATGATTCATCAATCTCTGTGTCAACAACCGCAAATGCAACTGGAAAAATTTGGAAATTATCATCCTGTGACGTAGCAACGAGAAGCGTTCCTTTATATTTTCCTTGCAAGAAAGTACCATCAACCACAACAACTTTCCTCGAGTATGGAAATCCGGTAATGCTAGCACTGAAAGCAAGAAATAAGTACTTGAACCTATTGTCTGCATCGACTTCCAGTGCGGTTACAATTCCAGGATTCGCCAATTTAATCCTATGCAAGTAAGCAGGTAACTCCGAGTATCCACTCTCCGATGAACCCAATACGAGATCTCTAGCAACCAAATGTGTACGACGAGCTTTCCAATACTCCATCTGAAATATACAGATGACATCGACACATTTAATATCATATGAGGTCTAACAACACAGTAAATTTGATGCAAAAATATTCTCTATTTACCTTGATTCCGAAACTCAAGAACATAGCAGTAGCAACATGACTTGGAAAAACAGTCTTTTCAACTCCACCAACATAGTCTTTGTACAAGACTCCAAGAATTTCAGGAGTTGCTTGTCGGGACCGAGCCGAACGCTCTGTTACGGAGCAGGAATGTTCGGCTACATATACTCGGACAGTAAACCTTGTAGATTCACCTACTGGTGAAGCTCTAAGCTTCCACGTACAACCTTTTAACCAACATTGTACATGTAACAACTCACGTGTAGATTTTACCACATCAAAATACAACTTTTTGACAACTGAAAAAAACTTCAGACGTGTCTCCAATGCATCTTTTGATTCAAAAGTTTGCCCCACGTTAAAGTTAAAAGAGCTCACGTCAACTCGATCCTGTAGAGAATCTTTCTCATGTGTCTTCTGAACAGTGTCGCAACTCGTCTTTGTAGGAGATCCCTGATCCTCTTGTACTTGGTCTGGGGGAACCCCATATGACGTAAAAATTTCGTCTTCAGATGTTACACCATCAGAACCGTCGCAGTAATCAAAGCGATCACCCTCTTCATCTGTATCATCAAAATCGCTAGACAATGGATTATTATTTTCCACGGTTTCTTCTGGCTTGTCGGTAGCTTCTTCGACGTCGTCTTTCTTCACTTTAAACTCTACACATAGTCTGAGGTTTTCGACTTAGTGAAGACACAAAAATCTCTGAAACTGGCTATCGTTTCTTACTTTCACAGGAGGTGTATCTATATTTTCCTTGAACAGATTACGCTTTGGAACAAGGTACGCAAGCTCCAACTCATGATATGCGGAATCAACTTCGTAATCCTCATGTATGATCTTCACAAAATCCTCATATGAAGTTTTCTCATTAGGCATGAGTAATTTACTACCTGGCTCATTGTCCACTTCAAATAACCACTTCTTCCTCTCGAATATCCACTTCCCATAGACCAGAATGATGTGATCCATTGTTTTGTAAGCAAAAAGGATGGAAGAAAGTTTTCAAACCACCATGAAATGAACAACTTGAGAAAGAAGAAAAGAGGGGTGAAAGAGATGACGACATTTACTACAAAAATAATTAGCCCTAATTGTGGTCTTAAACCACTAAAAATAAACCAAAATCGGATTAATTGGGATTCAATCCGAATTTAATTTCTGCTGGTTTACTGAAACCCAGAATAATTACACAAATCTGCCACTACGTAAACTAACAAGTCGGCCACGTCGTAATGCAACAAGTCTGCAACATTTGTAAATCTGTGATAGATTTGCGTTAAGTCTACTGGAAGAAGAATAGATTTTCTATACAAAACGGTCATAATTCAACAAGTATGCCTTTCGAAAATAAACCGATCACACAAATCTATGGTTTGATACAAATATGTTGTGTCATCCGACAGACATATTTAGGAAATTGGTTTTTTTATACGAATCAGACAAAATATTGACAAATTTGTTGTGTCATACGATAGACATTTTTAAGAAGTTTGTTGTTCAGCAGATTTTTTTCCCCAAATTAAATCTACCGACGACCTAATTTGAGGGACCCTTTTTTTTTGGTATAACTATAGCCAGGGGTACTTCTGACCACGAAAACATTCTAATAATTTGAAAAAAAATATGAGTCATTGTAGTAATATCACCATAAATTAGAGTTATTCTAATATTCTTCCCTTATTTTGTCCGATTTGTATAGAAAACCGATTTTTGAAATATGTCTGTCGGATGGCACAACAAATTTGTTAGAAATGACAGATTTTGTGATCGATTTAGCTTCGTATGGCAGAGATATATAACCGATTTATATATTTGGCAGACTTGTTGACTTATGACGTGGCAGACTTTTTAGTTTACGAAATGTCATATTTTTTGCGTTAATTGTGGATTTTACTAAACCAAACTAAATTTTTGAAATTAAATATGGTTTACTGCAATTTCGAGTTTGGTTTATTTCTAGTGGATTAAGACCATGATTAGGTTTTTTTTTGGTAATTATCGTCATCTATTTCACCCCTATTTTCTTCCTTATCAAGTTGTTCATTTCAAGTGGTTTCAAGTCTTGTTTTAATTCTTATTGGTTAGAGAAACATAGATCACATCATTTTCGTCTGTGGGAAGTGGAAATTCGAAAGGAAGAAGTGGTTATTTGAAGTAAACCAAACTTGATTAAATGTTCAGTTTTGATTCGGTTTACACTAGTTTTGAGTCTGGTTTATTTTTATGTAACCAAACTTAATTAAATGTTTAATTTTGATTCGGTTTACACTAATTTCAAGTCTGGTTTATTTTTAGATTAATTAAGATCAGAATTAGGTATCAGTTTATGAATATCAACAAACTCTAAGTTCTTTCATTGGTATATTTGACCTCTTTTCTTTGTATATGTATACATACAGAATTGTCTGACGTATCATTGACTAAGTTTCTTTTAGCCCCTGAAGCAAAAGGTCTGGATTTAACTTAGAGAGTCCACGATTATTTTGTCACTACAAATATGCTTCTATAAATAGTGTTACTGGAGGCAAATTAAATAAAAAATCTGTATGAGATTCTTGACGAAATTATAAAAGCTGGAGTAACAACACTCACGGTTGGTATATACAATAATCCGACTAAAAGAACATCAGCTTGTGTATTAGACTACTTGTACATTTAAATATCTAATACCAAAAAAAAAACTACATAAGCAATTTAAAAACAACATGCATACTACTTAGCAAACTTCAGAAACCTCCTAGTAGATTTCTACAACCATCTTCAGATGTAGACCAGAATAACATCATCGTCCAAGCCGTTAAACATGCACCATGTTGGTAAACAGTCACTATACTTCAAAGTGTATAAACCTACAGTCTCCAAGGTTCATATCTTGCGGTATGTTCTTTTGTCTTTGTACCCTGAACTGCTTCTCACTTTTCTTCCACAGTTTAGGAGACAACAGTTAGCTTAGCAATGCTGACAACATTCTTTTTCTAATAGAAACCAAAAGTATGAAAAACCAAAAGTGAACTGCGAAAGAACAAGATATTAGCACCAGAATCACAATTAATGTTCCTCGTAAGTCGATTAAGGGAAACTGTTTCTACATATATACTAAAATTGCAGAACACATAATGAATAAGTGAGTTACTATCTTTCTTTTTTTCGATCAAACTGAGTTACTATCATGACTAAACTAACTCAAAATGTTAATGCAAATATACTAAATTTGCAGAACACGTAAAACTAAGAAACAAGCAACAGTCAACCATTGTTGCAGTACACATAAAATTATGAAGCCCAAGCTGAGAAAAGGATAAACTTACGACCCAATTGAACTGGCACTGCAACAAGCGACTGGTCCCTCCACCCAGATCTCCAGCACTGATGCAGGATACACCAATCAAAGAAAAATTCGACTAAGTGATGAAAAAAGAGGCCCCCTGTGGACACGGAACCACCGAGCCAGACTCAAACCCCACCCGACAGAGATTCATCATCATCCACAGGCGGATAGATCACGCCCTGACGACGAACTCGACCTAACTGGTAACAAGGCATAAACCAACCATCGTTCAACCACACCATATCACCATTGAGAGAGGTTCCATCACCTTCCAGTACAGCCGAAGACCTTAAAACTACAGAAGATCGATCAAAACTAAAGAGGAGTCACAGAGGCCTTCTCACAGCATAGGTAAGAGCAAGTCTGAAACAGTATTAGTAAAGATAGATAAACCCTAACTAGGAGACTCCCCGTGAGCTCTAAGAAAGGGGAAATCAAGACTAGGAGGAGGTCACGAGAGTAGAAGGACCACCTCTAAGAGCTAGATTCCGTGATGGAGGAAGGTGACGATGAACAGAGAGATTGGTAGAGGTTTAGATAAAGTTTTTCATAAAAAACAAGAGAGCACAAAGGCCAGTACATAAAGGGAAAATACGGTTGGTCCACACTTGACCATAAACCGGAAATGGAAACTAAAGTTGAACCGGGTTTAACATAACCGGGTTTTATTTGAAAAATAGAGCCTTAACGGCTAGAAGATAAGTAGCAGGGGATTCCTGTTACAATACTCCCCCTTTCAGAGAATCCTTGGCCTCAAGGATCAAATTGCGGGTGCTTGGCGATGAAGTCACGGTAGAACTCCCATGTAGCTTGTTCCGGAGGGTAGCCTTTCCACTGAACAAGAACCTTAGTGACCGCAGCATTGTGGTGCTTGACCATCTTTGTCTCCAGTATTTTCTCAGGTTCCTTTGAAGTACCGAGATCGCTGCAGTACTGAGGGAACAACGGAGTGATAGAGGAGGGGTTGGGACAGAGTTTGAGCTGACTTACATGGAAGGTGTCATGTATGTTTGCTGCTGGAGGAAGTTCGAGTTTGTAGGCTGCAGGACCAACCCGGTTGAGGACTTTGAAGGGACCATAGAACTTTGGTGATAGCTTGTGAGGAAGGTTCCTGGTTTTGAGTGACTGTTGTCGATAGGGTTGGAGTTTCAGGTAGACAAAGTCACCAGCAACAAAAGAGCGGTCGGACCTGTGCGGGTCAGCAGCTTGTTTCATTCTGTTCTGCGCCCTCAGAATGTGAAACTTCAACATGTTAATAACCTCCTCTCTTTTCTGAAGACTGCGATCCACTGCAACGGAGTTGCTCTCACCCGGAAGGTAAGGGAGGTGAATAGGGGGGGGTTGACCGTACACAATCTCGAACGGAGTGCTCTGTATGGCGCTGTGGTGAGAAGTGTTGTACCACCATTCGGCCAACGGCAACCACTTGCTCCAAGAGTGTGGTGTCTCGGCAGTCATACACCGTAGATATGTTTCGAGGGTCTTGTTCGTTGCTTCTGTCTGACCATCCGTTTGTGGATGGTAAGCAGTGGAATGTTTGAGCTCAACACCTTGAACACGGAAGACTTCTTGCCACACTTCACTCAGAAACGTGGGATCCCTATCACTGACAATGTCTTTCGGCATGCCATGGTGCTTGAAAACATTGTCAAGATAAGCTTGAGCGACTTCGATTGCCGTGTAAGGGTGGGACAGAGGTATAAAGTGAGCCTGCTTACTCAATCTGTCTACCACCACCATAATGCAGTGCTTACCAGCGGAGGGGGGAAGGCCTTCCACGAAGTCAATACTTATTGATTCCCAAACTCCTGCGGGTACCGGTAGAGGCTGTAGTAACCCGGGGCTGGCAGCTAGATCACTTTTGTTTCTCTGGCAAACTGAGCAATGACGCACATAGTTCTGAACTTCCACATTCATGCGAGGCCAGTAGAAGAGTGATTTGATCCTCTGAAGTGTTGTGTCTCGACCCGAGTGACCACCCAGAGCTGAATCATGTAACCACTTCATTATATGCAGCTTGACTTCCTTATCATCCCCAATAACCAGTTTGCCTCTCCGTCGTAGTTCACCGTTGATATAGGTAAAGGAGGGGTGGGAAGATTTGTTGGTGGTGATGTCAGAGATTAGCTTCTTTAAGTTGTTGTCGGTTTCCCACAGTTTCTTGATAGACTCATAGAACCCATCATGTGATTGGGAGAGAGTAATCTTCAAGAGTTGAGAGCCTGAGACGCGGGAGAGAGCGTCAGCAACAACATTTTCCTTTCCTTGCTTATACTGGATCTCAAAGTTGTATCCCATGAGCTTGGATAACCACATGTGTTGGAAGGGTGTGGTTATCTTTTGCTCCATCAAGAACTTTAAGCTCTTCTGGTCAGTTTTGGTGATAAAGGGACGGTGAGAGAGATAGGCATGCCAAGTTTGCACTGCGAAAACCACGGCAAGGAGCTCCTTTTCATAAACAGAGAGAGATTGATGACGGGGGCCTAAAGCGCGGCTGATGAAGCACAGAGGGTGATTGTCCTGCATTAGCACTGCGCCAATGCCAGTGTTTGAGGCATCCGTCTCGATCACAAATGTTTTGTTGAAATCTGGGAGGGCTAGCACTGGAGCTGTGGACATCGCGTCTTTGAGTTTCTGAAACGAAGCAGATGCCTCTGGACCCCAATCGAACCCGTCTTTCTTTGTTTGGATAGTGAGGGGGCGTGCTATAACACTGTAACTGCGTATGAAGCGTCTGTAGTAATTAGCAAGTCCCAGAAAGCTTCGTAGTTGCTTTTGATTAAGGGGAGTAGGCCACTTGACGATGGCTTCCACCTTACTCGGGTCTGTGCTCACTCCATCTCCGGATATAAAGTGGCCAAGGTATTCGATTGTGGAGGCGCCAAAAGTACACTTCGATGGCTTTAGAAAAAGCTTTGAGTGATGCAGAATGTCAAACACCTCCCTCAAGTGTTGAATGTGTTCCTCAGGAGTAGCGCTGTACACCAATATGTCGTCGAAAAAGACCAGCACGTACCGACGAAGTACACCTTGAAAGACATGGTTCATGAGGCTTTGGAAGGTGCAGGGGGCGTTGGTTAGTCCAAAGGGCATAACCAGGTACTCGTAGTGGCCGGAGTGTGTTTTGAAGGCGGTCTTATACACATCGTCCGGCAACATTCTTATTTGGTGAAAGCCAGAGCGAAGATCAAGCTTGGAGAAGACTTTAGCGGCGCCAAGCTCATCGAGTAGGTCTTCGAGAAGCGGTATTGGGTACTTGTCTTTGATAGTTTGCTTATTCAAGCCCCTGAAATCCACACAGAGACGCCAAGTACCATCCTTCTTCTTGACTAACACAATTGGAGAAGCATAAGGGCTGGAGCTGCACTGTATTATTCCCTGTGTCAGCATCTCTTCAATCATCCCCTCAATGGCGTCCTTTTGAAGAGATGAGTAACGATAGGGTCGTAAATTGATTGGGTTGGCCCCTGCTTCCACTGGGATCCTATGATCAAAGCCGTCACGAAAAGGAGGGAGTTCAGTGGGTTCCTCAAACAGCATTGAGTACTCCGCAAGTAAGTGCTCCAACGCTGGGTCTCCAGCCATGTTGTTGCCGACAGTAGAGATGTGAGAGAGCAAGGAGTGTGGTTGTAATTGCTCCTGATGCTCGTCTGTGATCTCCCGGACCTGCAAGAGAGCAACTTGAGGCTGTGCCAACATGAGCTTGTTGAGAGTACCACCGTTAACAACTTTGCATCCGTTTTTGGTGACACCACGGAGGACATTCTTGACTCCGTTGAGTGTGAACTCCATACGAGGGTTAAGGAAATCCCATAAGATTGGACCAAGTGTTGAGAGCCATTGTACAACAAGCACGAGGTCACAGCAGTCTAGAGGGAGGGTACGGACTTCGGCGGAGTATTTGTAGCCTTGGACTCCCCAAGTGAAATCTCTGCATTTGAATGCAGTAGTGATGACGCTTCCACAAGCAGCAGTGACTGGCATTGGTTTAATAGCTTCCAAAAGACAACCAATTTCATTGGCGATCTTAAGGTCGACGAAGTTATGAGTACTGCCGTTGTCAATGAGGATGTAGAGCTTATGTTTGCCACTGTAACCGATTACTCTCATACAGTTGAAAGTTGAGGAGCCACTCAAAGCGTTAACAGAGATTATTGGTGTCTTCTCCTCTGGGTCAATGTTATCAGTGGGTGAAAGAGCCATAGTGAGATCTTCTTCTGCGTCAGAAAGCTCACACTCATCATCATCACATTCCATAACAAAGATGTGTGAACGCTTGTGCTTTAGATGGTGTCCCGGTGAGTAGGCTTCCTCGCAAAACATACACAAGCCTTTAGCGCGGCGTTCTTGCATTTCTTGGTAAGAGTATTTGCGGGTGGGTTTGGGAGGGTTGGTATTAGGGGGAAAGGTTGGTTTTTGGGTTTTTTGTGGTTCACTGGTTTGTGGTGTGGGTGAGGGTGTAGGTTTGGGTTGGTGACGGGGGGTAGTAAAGGCATTGAAGGGAGCTCTAGAATGTCGTTGAGGTGTGTGGGATAAGGAGGATTCATGGAGCATAGCTATTTTGGCAGCGTCGGCGAGGGTGGTTGGGTTGAACTGACGGGTGTGTAAGGAAAGGTGGGGATTCATATTGGCAAGGAAAATGCTAAGCGCATGAGCTTCAGGGATGACCAGGCCGATGCGAGCCGTTTCAAACTTGTCTAAGTAGACAGGTATGGAGTCAGAGTCTTGTTTCAGGATGACTAAGTCAGCTAGAGGGTCAAAGTAAAGCTCGCTGAAACGGGAGGAGATGGCTACAACGTACTCGGACCAGGAAGGGAAGAGGCCATACCTAGTACTCATGTAGTTGTGATGCCATTCTGAGGCTTTGCCGGTGAGGTGCATCGCAGCCAGACGCGTTTTCAGCTCAAGAGGAGTGCTGTCGATGTCGAAGAACTGCTCACACTTGGAAAGCCAGTCCCGGAGGTTTGTTCCGTCGAAAGGTGGAAACTTTATCCGCGTGAGGCGTGAAGAGAGGCCGCCGTTGTCGTATTTGTGGTGGGGGGTTGGTAGATCTGGTGGTTCGGGGGGTTGGGGTGGGGTGTGGTGGTGGGTGTTTGGGGCGGGTGTGTGGTGAGGGGTGATAGGGTTTGAAGGGCCAGGGTCCATGGGTGATTTACCGGTCGCTTGAAGTGAGGAAGCGTTCTGGAACATTAAAGCTTCGAGTCGGTCAAAACGGGAATCGAGGGAGTCCGCTCGAGACTTGAGTTCAGCGGCGAGGACGTCGTGTAAGGAGCGTAACTCGTCAACCTGCTCAGTCAAGGAGCGTTCCTGAAGTCGGGTCTCCACCATGGTTACAGCGCCGAGGATCGAAAGAATCTGATACCAATGAAACAGTATTAGTAAAGATAGATAAACCCTAACTAGGAGACTCCCCGTGAGCTCTAAGAAAGGGGAAATCAAGACTAGGAGGAGGTCACGAGAGTAGAAGGACCACCTCTAAGAGCTAGATTCCGTGATGGAGGAAGGTGACGATGAACAGAGAGATTGGTAAAGGTTTAGATAAAGTTTTTCATAAAAAACAAGAGAGCACAAAGGCCAGTACATAAAGGGAAAATACGGTTGGTCCACACTTGACCATAAACCGGAAATGGAAACTAAAGTTGAACCGGGTTTAACATAACCGGGTTTTATTTGAAAAACAGAGCCTTAACGGCTAGAAGATAAGTAGCAGGGGATTCCTGTTACAAAGTCCGCCAGAAAAAAGCATCAAATCTGAGAGACGAAAAGGAGAGACGCGAGACAAACTTATAAATTTAGCATTTACAGGTTTAATTTCGTCGATTCAAAAACAGAGACAAATTGTCTACGGAGATGGTCGAAATCAAAGGGGGCTGTGCGGAGGAGATGAAGGAATTGAGGGGGGCTATGACGGAAGAGATGTTGTCGGAGTGGAATAGGGGTGATGGCTACTCTCGATTGGAGATTTCTTCTTTGTCGATGTCGTGAGAGAGAGACCCCGACAAATCCATTTTCTTTTTTTTTGTTCCTTTTTTTTTATCTCTTTTATGATTTTTTTTCGATGGAAAAATATAGAAGGGTGTTATTTGTAAATTTGCTTGTATTTCATCTCAGTCTAGTATTTAAAATTTTATATGAGTCATTCTAATCATTCTAAGATAAATTAGAGTCATTCCAAGTAATTTCTCACAAAATAATTCTACCTTAGGAAGAAATCTGACGATTTAAACAAATCTGCTACCACTTTTATGATAGATTATATTTTCTTAGCCGATTTATAAAACAGACTTAATGTGCGACAGATTTATTTTTTCGAAAACAAATCGGCCGACGTCCTAATTTGATGGGTACTTTGGTCATTAATTTTTTTTGTTATAACTATAGTGAAGGATAATTTTGACCAGAAAAACATTCTAATAATTTTGAAAAAATATGAGTCATTCTAGTAATAACACCATTAATTTGAGTCATTCTAAAAATTTTCCCTTATATATTTTGACAACTTCTTTTAAACTTATATAAGTTTTAGATTGAAGAAACACATTGTTAGGATGAAAAGAAACATTTTACATTTACACATTTTAAATAATATAATTATTAAAATAAAAAGACATAGTTGAAGATGAAAATATATATTTTGATAAAGTATTTTCAATCAGTTCAACTTTTAAGATGAAAAGAAACATTTAAAAATGAAAAGACACAATGTTTACCATTTGTTTGGCTTTCAGAGTATATGTCATTATAAGATAGTACATTTATAATTATGAATATACACACCATTAAATAAGAAAACACTCAATTATTGAGACATTTTAACAAACTATTATTAATTAATTGGTCTTTTATAATGAGAAGAGATCACTCTTAAAACTAAAAATTATAGAAAACATTTATTGACTGAGATATTTTTAATTACTTTTAAGCTTTTATAGTAGTTTCTTGTTGAGAAAACAAAACTAGTCTCAGTTTTAAATGAAAATATACATTTCGTATAAAGAGAAAGCACAACTCCTAAATTAATAAATACACTTATTAAGATTTTATAGTTACCTTTTGAAAATTATAATAGTTGCATGTTGAGAAAATGTAGAAAGACAGTTCTTGAGATATTTTTTATTACTTTTTAAACCTTTTCAACAGTTGCATATTTGAAAAACAAAACTATCTCAGTTTTTATAAAAATTCACAATTTTTATAATGTGAAGACACAACTTTTAAAATTCATAGTTGTAAAAAGACACTTATTAAGATATTATAACTACTTTAACCAAAAATAAAATAGTTGTATGTTGAAAAAACTAAAACAAAACTAATCTCAACTTCTTATTAAAAGACACAACTCTTTAAATTAAATAGGCTTCCTATTATTAATAGATTGTAAGAATAACTTGTCTTTATAAGGAGAATACATAATTTTTAAAACCAATAATTGTCTAAAGTTGTTCCTAGAATATTTTCTTAAAAAATTCATATACTTGACCTATTTATAGTTTTTTAAAGTTATATATGAAGGATCACAATAAGTAATTATTTGAACATATTTTTTTTACAGTATGTTTTAAAGAGACACATCATTACAAATATAAAAAGACACTTATTGCATATTCAATAGTTTCATATTGAAAAGACAAAATATTTTAACATTAATTGAGATTGTATATTGAAAAGACACAATCTTTCAACATTAAATAGAATTACAATTATTAATAGATATTTACCAACCAAATTTAGAATCTTTTTTTTCATTTTAATTACTTTCTATCATGCTCATTTTTATATATTTATTAATTAATATATGCATCATTTTGAGTTTTACCAATGAAATAATAGTAATCTAAGTTGTTACAAAAAATCAATCTAATTGTTTTATGTTAGAATATAATATTATAAATATATCCAACGCATGCAGTATCTTCACGTTCGCTAGAATATAATCTATTTTTATTTTTCTTTATTTACGAAAGAAATCAGACACTATATAATCATCCAATTAGGATTCACGATCTCATTCTCATCACAAAACTTTGGCCATTGATAAATAATATTTTCAAATAATGGAACCAAACCACAAAGTTTTTCCTGTTGGATTCAGGTTTCGTCCAACAGATTGTGAGATTTCAAAATATTTCTTGACAAGAAAAGCTCTGGAACAACCGATGATAACTCTCACTGTACCTGAAGAGTGTCATGATATCTTCTCAAGACATCCTCGTGATCTGCCTGGTAAGTTTTCACCAATCCTAAACCTAAATTTTATTTGAAGATTAACCAGGTTTTGTGTTCCAACGTCTAGGGTTTTGATTATGGGTTAATGAACTGTGGTTCGGTCTCAATTTCTATTTGTTCTTTCAGGTTATCCAATAGAAACACATTGGTACTTTTATTGCCGAAAACTTGACAGCCAAGTTACTCTTAACTCTCATAGTATTTGGAAACAAATCGGAGAAGAAACTGGTGTGTTAGATAAAAAGAATAATGATACATTAGTTAGTATCAAACGTCGGTTCACTATCATTGATCCTGAAGAAGGGCCTGACGATATTCTATTGTCAGAAGAAGACAAACCTCCACAATACAATTGGTTCATGGATGAATTTAGCCTCCCAATGACAGTTTCAGAGACTGATTGGGTTTTCTGCCATGTTTTCCGTAAGAAAATCAAACCTGGATCCAAATCTGAAGAAGAAGGAGAAAATGAAGAAGACGAAGCATAGCGTTTGGATCTTCATATAGAGAAAGATGAAAATGTTTTTCCGCAATGTCCTTCTCCACCTTAGCTTCTTATGATGTTTTATCATAATAATAATATTAATAATAATAATAATAAGAATAATAATAATAATAATAATAATAATAATAATAATAATAATAACAATAATAATAATAATAAATAATAATAATAATAATAATAATAAAAATAATAATAACTAAATTAAGATATGTGCCTTGCGCGGGGTGAGTGTTATATATACATACAATTTTATGTATTATTATTTATTTGAGTTTTTTTACTTATATTAAATTAGTGAAAGGTTAGTACATATATAACTAAATTGGTGCAGATATATAAATCAAAATAATCATTGTTATTTACAATCATTTTATGGTAAAGAAATCCAAATAAAATTTTGTATCTTTTATATTGTTTATAATTAAATTTAAATTATTTGAATATTGATGCATAGTATATTTTTAATATTAATATTTATTAAATAAAATTTTCCTATTCACATGGTTTTATGATTCTTTGTATTTTTATAACAAAAACATTGATAACAAAATATTAAATATGGAACTTTTAATATTTTTATTAATTTATAATCATTTTAACCAATTGAATGAAAATTTTGAGACTAAAATATGTATGCATTTTATATAATATATAATCTAATTTAAAGGATATTAATATATATAATCTAAAATTTATTAAAAACATCTTACTAATATAATTTTATGAACAGTATCTTGTTATAAATTAAAATTAATCCATCGATCACAAATTTTCAAAGTAATATTTTTAAAAAGTTTATTAATTTATATTCGCTTTTAAAATTCAAATTATAACATACATTAAAAAATTGCAATTTTTAATATTTGGTTGATTTGATTGTCTAATTTATTTTAATAATTTTAATATAAAACAAAAATGATTGAGGATGTATAAACTATTATCAAATCTTTATTATTTCAAATAATTAATTATCATATGTATTTTTATTATATTAGGTAATTTCGTATGTATTATTATCA
The DNA here is from genome assembly GCA_932364175.1 of Eruca vesicaria subsp. sativa. Taxonomy (NCBI): domain Eukaryota; kingdom Viridiplantae; phylum Streptophyta; class Magnoliopsida; order Brassicales; family Brassicaceae; genus Eruca; species Eruca vesicaria. The sequence goes on along the minus strand of CAKOAT010121599.1, from coordinate 89,794 downwards.
AACACTAAAAGTAACTAAAACACAATAGCTATCGTATTAAGTAGTACTTAGTAAAATAATCATATAACTTTGAGTCTGTTTGTGCACATCCACAAATGGATCCAAATCCCGACATAACCCGATAGGATTATAGGAGCGTATGACCAATCCATGTGTCAAAAAGACCTGAAACTAGACCTAGGCGTCGACACAAGAGAAGGTCATTGCCCGGAGATCGATCTCGAGCAAGGAGCCCCATAGATCTCGGGGTCTATAACCTACGAGAGGGAAGATCATAAAATTCGGGCCAACAATAATTATTATAAAAGGACGCAGTAGTGGCCCTTAGGAGAATCAAAGGAAGAATAGGCTTCCGGCCTTTTTTTTATTTATATAAAATATCGATCAAAATATTTAATAAAATATTAAGTAGATTAGTGGTTAATGAAAGTGGAAGTTGAGATTTAGGTATTAGGTTCAATTCCTAACTACAACAATAGACATTTTTTATTAATTGTTTTCGGTCTATAAATATTTAGGGCCGACACGGAAGGAAGTGGAGAGAAGAGAGAGAATGCATTCGGAACCTAGCAATTGACCACAATAAACATCGACCTCGATTTCATCTATTTGTTCATAAACTTTAGCTTAGTCCATATGTATTCGATCATTCCTTGTAAGTTGTAACCATTTAGTGTTTCTATCTAGATATAGAAAAATTCTTAACTTATTTTTGATTAAATTATTGTGTTCTGACATTGCCCACAATCACTAACATATACCTAGCGTAGAGTTTAGGATTCACAATAGTCCACGTGAAACCAATAGTTTCTAATAAATCAAACTAAATCTCACATCAAATATAAACATATAAGAAATTTTTGGTCTTTTTGATTAAGGATTGCAACATCATCGGTGATCACTGCAATCGAGATTAAGAGTTCAGAGCAGGGATTGAAGCTCTCCCATCCATATTAATTTAAATGTACACGAACAACACAAGAATAAACCAAAAGAAAAACAAAATAATATAAAAATAAATCCAATGAATACAATTATTGTAAATGGTCAAGAAAACCCTAACCACATGAAGAATGAAAGGCGGGATGTGTTGTTTATCACTGGAAGAGAAGAAGGCTAGTTAAATATTTAGATATAATACTAGCTGAATGATGATGATGATACATAGCAAAATAAATTTTAATGAGATGTTTATTACCAGAGAGATTGGTAACGGCGTTGAAGACTGCAAGAGATGTACAAACATCTTTACCTCCTCCAGACATATGTCTTTTCCAGGAAGTAGCTTAGCAAACCCCTCCTTCATTATCTCAATTTCTATTCCAAATAAGAAAACCCTAAATTACTTTTTCCTACTTTAGCAGTAATACATTCAATGTCGGATTTTTCTATGTTTTTTATTGAGATAAGGACATGTTTATATATATATTGGAAGTTTATATTTTGGCATGTTCCCATATTCATACCGAGAGTATGTTATTCACCTTATATATTCGACATAAATGCCTTTTATATTAAAAATAAAACATCCTCCTATTCTATTAAAATAGAGTCATTCTTTTTATCTACTGATACAAGTTGTCATTTAAATTTGGACACTTTTTAGAGTGTTACAAATAATACAAGTCTTATAATTGATTAAACCGCATTACTTAAATTAAACCAACACAATTAATGTAACATGGCGCCTTAATATAAACTATCTTCAAAATACGGCAGATATCCATGTGTCTACCAAAAACACATATTTTCTCCTACAAATATGGAATGTTCTAAAAGAATATATATTATCAAAATATGGAATATGGAAATCTACTAATTATATTATTGTGGAAATTGTAATATACCATTTAGCATCTTATCAATTCCCTAAAAAAATGGAAATTTGATAATAATATGAAACCAATGGAAATCTACTCTATTAAAATAGAGTCTTTCTTTTTATCTACTAATCCAATTGTCATTTAAATTTGGACTCTTTCTAGAGTGTTACAACAAGCCATATAGTTAATTGAACCGCATTACTTAAATTAAACCGATGGTTATTTATGGGATATAGTCTTGGGCTTACTTTTGTTTTTAGGACAAATTATATGGTTTGATTTTTAGGCTTACTATTAAGGAAAAACTCCAAAAAACATTGAATAAAATTTCTATCTTAATGGATAAAAAATCAATTATTATTTCCAGGCCCAAATGTATTTAATATTTTTAACAAAACAAAATTGTCTATTATTAATCATTTATTTAAATCATGTACTTTAAAACATGTTATTGTATTTTTTGATTTTAAATAACAATCACTTTTTTGATAAATTTCAATGGTAACTGTTAAATAATTTATTGTTTTATTTTTCTTAAATAATTTACTGATTTAAAAAAAAATGTAAAGCAAAACCAAAATCAATTCTAAAAACTAAAACTCAAAACCAAAAGCTCAAAACGCATTGTTCTGGATAAAATTTTGTTATAGTTTTTGCTTTTGTTTATTTACAAAATAAGCTATTGCAAATTTTTGTCATCTTTTCAGTTTTAAATTAGATGTTCGATTATTTAAAATTTGTTCGTTGGTAATATCAGTTCAAACAAACTCAGCGGATCTAAAAATTAAAAACCCAAACAAAAGCTGAAAAACAAAAATAGAAACTTAAAAACTAACAACCAAAATCTAAAAATAAAAACTGAAACTAAAAACTAATGAAAAAAATCGTCACCACAAATTTTGATAAACTAATTTTATACCATAACATTCTTTAAATTAAGACATAACCCAATTATATAAATTTTAGTTATAAAAAATTTTCGCGCTTTCAAGCGCGTGTCAAAATCTAGTTATATATTAAAAGAGAAGCATTGTATAAATGCATTCATACCGTAACTGACACGTGTCGGTTTCACAATTATTTGACAACTAATACGTTCAGACACTAATTTTTAAATTCATTATTTAAAGTTTTTATACATTATTTTTAATTAATTCATTTTTCCTACATTTTAGCCATTTTATTAATAAATTAAAACTTTCTACGTGAAACTAATGAATAATATCTTTATTGTAAAAAAATTACAAAATTATTAAGATTCGCATCAACTAAAATGTTGCGATTAAAATGTTTGTAGAAATTGAAAGTTTCGTACTTTACCGAAGTTGGTTATGGTTGAGACTTCGGTACACAATAACAACAAATAAGGTGATTGATTATGAATTAAAGAAACTGAGGTGAAAAACACCACACGTAAAGTCTGATCTTTAGTTTAGTCAAATATTAACATTTTTATAAAAAAAAATATATCAGACCAAGAATTAGAAACAAAATCAAGTTGGTAGGAAAAATCAGAAATCAGAAAAGCTTCAAAAAGAAATAGAAATCACAAAATCGATTAAAAACAGAATAAAGATACCAAGCGAAGATGTCACTTTGTAATATATATTATTTTTATTGTTTACAGGTATAATTTGATTTTTTCATATGAAAAAAAATGTTATTAATTTCTAGGTTTGCTTCATTCTTACTTAAATTTATTTAAGAGTTTACTATCATGTGTTATTTTGAAAAAAAACATATTTTAAATCTTAATTAACGGTATATTCATATATTTATCATCACATTTATATACCTTTTTTAAGTCTAGCAGAAGTCTTTTCCGTCAATGATAAACTTTCATTTTCTCTAAAGCTATAAAGATTTTTTAACAGTTTCTTGTTAATTCATGTATATTAGTCAATATTGGGATTACTGGATTAAATATATAGCTTAAACGATGATATTTAGGAGGTTACCAAATTTCATGTTTATTAAAATTTCTAGCTGATCCGAGAAGAATTCCGTAGAAGTCTTCTACGTTAGTCTGTGTTACTTTTGAATTTGTGTAAAGTTCGATTTTTTGTGAACTAGACTAAGTTTTGTTTATTACTGAGAGTGGTATAATGTTTTTCGATATGAGTATAGATTTTTGATGTCTTAAATCAAAACAAAGAATGTCTTCACACAGTTAACTAATGTTATCGTGCAAATTAAAAAGAAATGAATTGGTTAACATAAACTAGAAATATTTCATCTTTTAAGATTTGAGCATAAACACAGTTAAATTATCATTTGATTTCACTTCTTCTCAAGTTCCTTAAACCTCTCAACATCAAATTGTATCTACATTCCACATACAAAGTTTTAATGATCAGCTCAATAAAAGACCTTATGCTCATGTACAATGAGTTATAACATTTAATTTACTTCATATAATTTTACTTGTCTCTAAACGGCTTTTTCTTTGTGGCGTATAGTATTATCAGCAAGTCACCATGAAAGAGTTTCTAACCGCAACTCTAACTGCACCCACCACACTCAGTTGTCTTGTCTCTGATCTCAGCTCTTTACTTTCACTATCTCTGCAACTTGCTTCCATCTGAACCCCAACAAAATATGTTGTCTGAAACCAAACATGGATAAAAGAACAACAGAGCAATATCAGATCACTGGAACTCTCAAATTCATTCTGTCATCTAAACCAACAAAAAAAAGGAACATTTATAAACTCTACCTCGTAGAATACTAAGGAATTGGTATCAAACCTACTTAGAAATCTACAATTCTGTCCCACCAATTCATTTCTCTTGTAACCTACAAGACATTGAAATAAATAAGAACACTGCCAAGATATACAAGAGGGTTAGGTGCTAATAAAACTAAAACAAGCAAAGCAATGAACTTTAATGGAAACTAATAAAGTAACAGCAACACAACAATTTTCAACACAACATTATTCAGAAAACAAAGGATCATATCAAGAGACAAATAATAAAGAATTTCACTATAAACTTAAGTAGATGACAATAACACAGAAACAGAGTAATCAAAACACACTTTCCACATCAAAAGTTCCAACTTTCTGATCAATATACTTTTTCCACATCTAAAGCCTCAAAATTTTCTCATCAAAAACACTTATATAGCTACGTCATACCTCTAGCATCACTCTCTAACAAATTAAATCAAATAAAATTTCTCTAAGATGAGAAGAGAGCAATACCACATCCATGCTTGTTGTCTCTGGATGGTGAATTCAGGGACTCGGGCAAAGGACAGCACAGATCTGGAGATGTGAGACCATGCTTGTCGTCGGGAAGTCACGGCAAGTTGTGAAGACGTGGTTTTCAAGCTAGTTGTGATGAGGTCACATACATAGTCAAAAAGGGGGAGACTGAAGATGCAGTTTACTGAGGTGTTATGTGTCAGTTCATGAAGTACTACAGGAGCTAGTACATGTGTGTATCATGAAGATCAGCTATGCTGGAGTTCATGGTTCTTGATGAACGTGGGCTTGCTGGGAATGGAAAAGGAAAGAAGATGTGTGTTTGAAGACATATGGACGTTTTCCATAAAGCAAAAGGAAGTTTGCTTGAAGATGAAGTTTTTCATTAAAGATATGGAAAGTAGCATTAAGTGTATTTGGAAGACTTGAAGAGCAAGTTCAAGACGTGGAGAACAAGCTGTTCTGGTCTTATATATTAAGGAAGACGTGCCTTATGAGAAAATAAACCTCACATAAAAGAAAGAGGGGTTTCATTGTATATTGGTGTGTGTTACTGCTTGGTGTCAATGCAGTGTCTGAAGCAGTTCTTCATGGAGTCCGATGTGGACTTAGTTTGGTGGCGTTAGAGTTGGCGTTTTGTGTGGTGGAGTTTCCATCGTGTGTAGCTCGTGGTGAGCTTTGTGTGTGCTTGGGTGATCAAGCGTTTGGTGTCATTGGTGTGCGTTTGGTGCTGACGTACTTGGTGAAGTACTTCCGAGATGTGGAAGATTGAAGCCTAGACTCAGGGGGAGTTTAGCATAGGCGTTTTTATTGAAGAGGTCTGTGAAGATTGCAGCTGTAGAAGACAGTGTGCTCTGGCGCGCCCAGATGGTGTTGTATGCATGAGTGCTTATACCTAATATTTATAGATTGCTTCTTAGAAAAGAGTGGTAAACACTAGTGTGTGTGTTTTACCATATAGCAATTGTAGATTGCTCCTTTATCTAAGTCAATAAAATCTGGACTGGGTCCCGGGTATGTAGGAAACGATCCCCGTTAACAAATTTGATGTGTCTTACTTTCTATACTATGTTTTTCGTCGCCTCATCTACATCAACAATTGGTATCAGAGCGGGTCAACTAAGTTACAAGTGAGATCATAGAGGATGAGAACGAAATCTGGTTCAGGAAGTGGAACAAACTTTGTATGAAGATCGATGAAGATGGTGTCATGCGATTTCTTCCTTGGTTTGGAAGGTGCTGATCTTCGAATTGGTTTTTGACCATGATGTGACTCATAGGGGGAGATTGAAGACGTGGTGTTCAAGCTAGTTGTGATGAGGTCACATACATAGTCAAAAAGGGGGAGATTGAAGATGCAGTTTACTGAGATGTTTTGTGTCAGTTTGTGAAGTACTACAGGAGGTAGTACATGTGTGTGTCATGAAGATGAGCTATGCTGGAGTTTGTGGTTCTTGATGAGCGTGGGCTTGCTGGGATTGGAAAAGGAAAGAAGATATGTGTTTGAAGACCTACGGATGTTTTCCATAAAGCAAAAGGAAGTTTGCTTGAAGATGAAGTTTTCCATTAAAGATGCATTAAGTGTATTTGGAAGACTTGAAGAGCAAGTTCAAGACATGGAGAACAAGTTCTGGTCTTATATATTTAGGAAGACGTGCCTTATGAGAAAACAGACCTCACAGAAAAGAAAGAGGGGTTTCATTGTATATTGGTGTGTTTTACTGCTTGGTGTCGAAGCAGTGTCTGAAGCAGTTCTTGATGGAGTCCGATGTGGACTTAGTTTGGTGGCGTTAGAGTTGGCGTTTTGTGTGGTGGAGTTTCCATCGTCTGTAGCTCGTGGTGAGCTTTGTGTGTGCTTGGGTGATCAAGCGTTTGGTGTCATTGGTGTGCGTTTGGTGCTGATGTATTTGGTGAAGTACTTCCGAGATGTGGAAGATTGAAGCCTAGACTAAAGGAAAGTTTAGCAAAGGCGGTTTTATTGAAGAGGTCTGTGAAGATTGCAACTGTAGAAGACAGTGTGCTCTGGCGCGCCCAGATGGTGTTGTATGCATGAGTGCTCATACCTAATCTTTATAGATTGCTTCTTAGAAAAGAGTGGTAAACACTAGTGTGTGTGTGTTTTACCATAAAGCAATTGTAGGTTGCTCCTTTATCTAAGTCAATAAAATCTGGACTGGGTCCCGAGGATGTAGGAAACGATCCTCGTTAACAAATTTGATGTGTCTTACTTTCTGTACTATGTTTTTCGTCGTCTCATCTACATCAACAATTGGTATTAGAGCGGGTCAACTAAGTTACAAGTGAGATCATGGAGGATGAGAACGAAATCAGGTTCAGGAAGTGGGACAAACTTTGTATGAAGATCGATGAAGATGGTGTCATGCGATTTCTTCCTTGGTTTGGAAGGTGCTAATCTTCGAATTGGTTTTTGACCATGATGTGACTCATAGGGGGAGATTGAAGACGTGGTTTTCAAGCTAGTTGTGATGAGATCACATACATAGTCAAAAAGGGGGAGATTGAAGATGCAGTTTACTGAGATGTTTTGTGTCAGTTTGTGAAGTACTACAGGAGGTAGTACATGTGTGTGTCATGAAGATGAGCTGGAGTTCGTGGTTCTTGATGAGCGTGGGCTTGCTGGGATTGGAAAAAGAAAGAAGATATGTGTTTGAAGACCTATGGACGTTTTCCATAAAGCAAAAGGAAGTTTGCTTGAAGATGAAGTTTTCTATTAAAGATGCATTAAGTGTATTTGGAAGACTTGAAGAGCAAGTTCAAGACATGGAGAACAAGTTCTGGTCNGAGGGGTTTCATTGTATATTGGTGTGTGTTACTGCTTTGTGTCGAAGCAGTGTCTGAAGCAGTTCTTGATGGAGTCCGATGTGGACTTAGTTTGGTGGCGTTAGAGTTGGCGTTTTGTGTGGTGGAGTTTCCATCATGTGTAGCTCGTGGTGAGCTTTGTGTGTGCTTGGGTGATCAAGCGTTTGGTGTCATTGGTGTGTGTTTGGTGCTGACGTAATTGGTGAAGTACTTCCGAGATGTGGAAGATTGAAGCCTAGACTCAGGGGGAGTTTAGCAAAAGTGGTTTTATTGAAGAGGTTTGTGAAGATTGCAGCTGTAGAAGATAATGTGCTCTAGCGCGCCCAGATGGTGTTGTATGCATGAGTGCTCATACCTAATCTTTATAGATTGCTTCTTAGAAAAGAGTGGTAAACACTAGTGTGTGTGTTATACCATATAGCAATTGTAGGTTGCTCCTTTATCTAAGTCAATAAAATCTGGATTGGGTCCCGGGGATGTAGGAAACGAACCCCGTTAACGAATTTGATGTGTCTTACTTTCTGTACTATGTTTTTCGTCGCCTCTCTACATTAACAATTGTTATTAGAGCGGGTCAACTAAGTTACATGTGAGATCATGGAGGATGAGAACGAAATCTGGTTCAGGAAGTGGGACAAACTTTGTATGAAGATCGATGAAGATGGTGTCATGCGATTTCTTCCTTGGTTTGGAAGGTGCTGATCTTCGAATTGGTTTTTGCCCATGATGTGACTCATAGGAGGAGATTGAAGACGTGGTTTTCAAGCTAGTTGTGATGAGGTCACATACATAGTCAAAAAGGGAGATATTGAAGATGCAGTTTACTGAGATGTTTTGTGTCAGTTTGTGAAGTACTACAGGAGGTAGTACATGTGTTTGTCATGAAGATGAGCTATGCTGGAGTTTGTGGTTCTTGATGAGCGTGGGCTTGGTGGGATTGGAAAAGGAAAGAAGATATGTGTTTGAAGACCTACGGACGTTTTCCATAAAGCAAAAGGAAGTTTGCTTGAAGATGAAGTTTTCTATTAAAGATGCATTAAGTGTATTTGGAAGACTTGAAAAGCAAGTTCAAGACATGGAGAACAAGTTCTGGTCTTATATATTAAGGAAGACTTGCCTTATGAGAAAACAGACCTCACAGAAAAGAAAGAGGGGTTTCATTGTATATTGGTGTGTGTTACTGCTTTGTGTCGAAGCAGTGTCTGAAGCAGTTCTTGATGGAGTCCGATGTGGACTTAGTTTGGTGGCGTTAGAGTTGGCGTTTTGTGTGGTGGAGTTTCCATCATGTGTAGCTCGTGGTGAGCTTTGTGTGTGCTTGCGTGATCAAGCGTTTGGTGTCATTGGTGTGCGTTTGGTGCTGACGTAATTGGTGAAGTACTTCCTATATGTGGAAGATTGAAGCCTAGACTCAGGGGAAGTTTAGCAAAGGCGGTTTTATGGAAGAAGTTTGTGAAGATTGCAGCTGTAGAAGACAGTGTGCTCTGGCGCGCCCAGATGGTGTTGTATGCATGAGTGCTCATACCTAATCTTTATAGATTGCTTCTTAAAAAAGAGTGGTAAACACTAGTGTGTGTGTTTTACCATATAGCAATTGTAGGTTTCTCCTTTATCTAAGTCAATAAAATCTGGACTGGGTCCCGGGGATGTAGGAAACGAACCCCGTTAACAAATTTGATGTGTCTTACTTTCTATACTATGTTTTTCGTCACCTCATCTACATCAACAATTGGTATCAGAGCGGGTCAACTAAGTTACAAGTGAGATCATGGAGGATGAGAACGAAATCTGGTTCAGGAAGTAGGACAAACTTTGTATGAAGATCGATGAAGATGGTGTCATGCGATTTCTTCCTTGGTTTGGAAGGTGCTGATCTTCGAATTGGTTTTTGACCATGATGTGACTCATAGGGGGAGATTGAAGATGTGGTTTTCAAGCTAGTTGTGATGAGGTCACATACATAGTCAAAAAGGGGGAGATTGAAGATGCAGTTTACTGAGATGTTTTGTGTCAGTTTGTGAAGTACTATAGGAGGTAGTACATGTGTGTGTCATGAAGATGAGCTATGCTGGAGTTTATGGTTCTTGATGAGCGTGGGCTTGCTGGGATTGGAAAAGGAAAGAAGATATGTGTTTGAAGACCTACGGACGTTTTCCATAAAGCAAAAGGAAGTTTGCTTGAAGATGAAGTTTTCCATTAAAGATGCATTAAGTGTATTTGGAAGACTTGAAGAGCAAGTTCAAGACATGGAGAACAAGTTCTGGTCTTATATATTTAGGAAGACGTGCCTTATGAGAAAACAGACCTCACAGAAAAGAAAGAGGGGTTTCATTGTATATTGGTGTGTTTTACTGCTTGGTGTCGAAGCAGTGTCTGAAGCAGTTCTTGATGGAGTCCGATGTGGACTTAGTTTGGTGGCGTTAGAGTTGGCGTTTTGAGTGGTGGAGTTTCTTTCATCTGTAGCTCGTGGTGAGCTTTGTGTGTGCTTGGGTGATCAAGCGTTTGGTGTCATTGGTGTGCGTTTGGTGCTGATGTATTTGGTTAAGTACTTCCGAGATGTGGAAGATTGAAGCCTAGACTAAAGGGAAGTTTAGCAAAGGCGGTTTTATTGAAGAGGTCTGTGAAGATTGCAGCTGTAGAAGACAGTGTGCTCAGGCGCGCCCAGATGGTGTTGTATGCATGAGTGCTCATACCTAATCTTTATAGATTGCTTCTTAGAAAAGAGTGGTAAACACTAGTGTGTGTGTGTTTTACCATATAGCAATTGTAGGTTGCTCCTTTATCTAAGTCAATAAAATCTGGACTGGGTCCCGAGGATGTAGGAAACGATCCTCGTTAACAAATTTGATGTGTCTTACTTTCTGTACTATGTTTTTCGTCGCCTCATCTACATCAACAATTGGTGTTAGAGCGGGTCAACTAAGTTACAAGTGAGATCATGGAGGATGAGAACGAAATCAGGTTCAGGAAGTGGGACAAACTTTGTATGAAGATCGATGAAGATAGTGTCATGCGATTTCTTCCTGTGTTTGGAAGGTGCTGATCTTCGAATTGGTTTTTGACCATGATGTGACTCATAGGGGGAGATTGAAGACGTGGTTTTCAAGCTAGTTGTGATGAGATCACATACATAGTCAAAAAGGGGGAGATTGAAGATGCAGTTTACTGAGATGTTTTGTGTCAGTTTGTGAAGTACTACAGGAGGTAGTACATGTGTGTGTGTCATGAAGACGAGCTGGAGTTCGTGG
>CAKOAT010121599.1:60773-77418 GCA_932364175.1 Eruca vesicaria subsp. sativa | reverse complement strand
GACTCAGGGGGAGTTTAGCAAAGGCGGTTTTATTGAAGAGGTTTGTGAAGATTGCAGCTGTAGAAGACAGTGTGCTCTGGCGCGCCCAGATGGTGTTGTATGCATGAGTGCTCATACCTAATATTTATAGATTGCTTCTTAGAAAAGAGTGGTAAACACTAGTGTGTGTGTTATACCATATAGCAATTGTAGGTTGCTCCTTTATCTAAGTCAATAAAATCTGGATTGGGTCCCGGGGATTTAGGAAACGAACCCTGTTAACGAATTTGATGTGTCTTACTTTCTGTACTATGTTTTTCGTCGCCTCTCTACATCAACAATTGTTATCAGAGCGGGTCAAATAAGTTACATGTGAGATCATGGATGATGAGAACGAAATCTGGTTCAGGAAGTGGGACAAACTTTGTATGAAGATCGATGAAGATGGTGTCATGCGATTTCTTCCTTGGTTTGGAAGGTGCTGATCTTCGAATTGGTTTTTGCCTATGATGTGACTCATAGGAGGAGATTGAAGACGTGGTTTTCAAGCTAGTTGTGATGAGGTCACATACATAGTCAAAAAGGGAGAGATTGAAGATGCAGTTTACTGAGATGTTTTGTGTCAGTTTGTGAAGTACTACAGGAGGTAGTACATGTGTGTGTCATGAAGATGAGCTATGCTGGAGTTTGTGGTTCTTGATGAGCGTGGGCTTGCTGGGATTGGAAAAGGAAAGAAGATATGTGTTTGAAGACCTACGGACGTTTTCCATAAAGCAAAAGGAAGTTTGCTTGAAGATGAAGTTTTCTATTAAAGATGCATTAAGTGTATTTGGAAGACTTGAAAAGCAAGTTCAAGACATGGAGAACAAGTTCTGGTCTTATATATTAAGGAAGACTTGCCTTATGAGAAAACAGACCTCACAGAAAAGAAAGAGGGGTTTTATTGTATATTGGTGGGTGTTACTGCTTTGTGTCGAACCAGTGTCTGAAGCAGTTCTTGATGGAGTCCGATGTGGACTTAGTTTGGTGGCGTTAGAGTTGGCGTTTTGTGTGGTGGAGTTTCCATCATGTGTAGCTCGTGGTGAGCTTTGTGTGTGCTAGGGTGATCAAGCGTTTGGTGTCATTGGTGTGCGTTTGGTGCTGACGTAATTGGTGAAGTACTTCCGAGATGTGGAAGATTGAAGCCTAGACTCAGGGGGAGTTTAGCAAAGGCGGTTTTATGGAAGAAGTTTGTGAAGATTGCAGCTGTAGAAGACAGTGTGCTCTGGTGCGCCCAGATGGTGTTGTATGCATGAGTGCTCATACCTAATCTTTATAGATTGCTTCTTAGAAAAGAGTGGTAAACACTAGTGTGTGTGTTTTACCATATAGCAATTGTAGGTTTCTCCTTTATCTAAGTCAATAAAATCTGGACTGGGTCCCGGGGATGTAGGAAACGAACCCCGTTAACAAATTTGATGTGTCTTACTTTCTATACTATGTTTTTCGTCGCCTCATCTACATCAACAATTGGTATCAGAGCGGGTCAACTAAGTTACAAGTGAGATCATGGAGGATGAGAACGAAATCTGGTTCAGGAAGTAAGACAAACTTTGTATGAAGATCGATGAAGATGGTGTCATGCGATTTCTTCCTTGGTTTGGAAGGTGCTGATCTTCGAATTGGTTTTTGACCATGATGTGACTCATAGGGAGAGATTGAAGACGTGGTTTTCAAGCTAGTTGTGATGAGGTCACATACATAGTCAAAAAGGGGGAGATTGAAGATGCAGTTTACTGAGATGTTTTGTGTCAGTTTGTGAAGTACTACAGGAGGTAGTACATGTGTGTGTGTCATGAAAATGAGCTATGCTGGAGTTCGTGGTTCTTGATGAGCGTGGGCTTGCTGGGATTGGAAAAGGAAAGAAGATATGTGTTTGAAGACCTATAGACGTTTTCCATAAAGCAAAAGGAAGTTTGCTTGAAGATGAAGTTTTCTATTAAAGATGCATTAAGTGTATTTGGAAGACTTGAAGAGCAAGTTCAAGACATGGAGAACAAGTTCTGGTCTTATATATTAAGGAAGACGTGCCTTATGAGAAAACAGACCTCACAGAAAAGAAAGAGGGGTTTCATTGTATATTGGTGTGTGTTACTGCTTTGTGTCGAAGCAGTGTCTGAAGCAGTTCTTGATGGAGTCCGATGTGGACTTAGTTTGGTGGCGTTAGAGTTGGCGTTTTGTGTGGTGGAGTTTCCATCATGTGTAGCTCGTGGTGAGCTTTGTGTGTGCTTGGGTGATCAAGCGTTTGGTGTCATTGGTNAGAGGGGTTTCATTGTATATTGGTGTGTGTTACTGCTTTGTGTCGAAGCAGTGTCTGAAGCAGTTCTTGATGGAGTCCGATGTGGACTTAGTTTGGTGGCGTTAGAGTTGGCGTTTTGTGTGGTGGAGTTTCCATCATGTGTAGCTCGTGGTGAGCTTTGTGTGTGCTTGGGTGATCAAGCGTTTGGTGTCATTGGTGTTCGTTTGGTGCTGACGTAATTGGTGAAGTACTTCCGAGATGTGGAAGATTGAAACCTAGACTCAGGGGGAGTTTAGCAAAGACGGTTTTATTGAAGAGGTTTGTGAAGATTGCAGCTGTAGAAGACAGTGTGCTCAGGCGCGCCCAGATGGTGTTGTATGCATGAGTACTCATACCTAATCTTTATAGGTTGCTTCTTAGAAAAGAGTGGTAAACACTAGTGTGTGTGTTTTACCATATAGCAATTGTAGGTTTCTCCTTTATCTAAGTCAATAAAATCTGGACTGGGTCCCGGGGATGTAGGAAACGAACCCCGTTAACGAATTTGATGTGTCTTACTTTCTGTACTATGTTTTTCGTCGCCTCATCTACATCAACAATTGGTATCAGAGCGGATCAACTACGTTACAAGTGAGATCATGGAGGATGAGAACGAAATCAGGTTCAGGAAGTGGGACAAACTTTGTATGAAGATCGATGAAGATGGTGTCATGCGATTTCTTCCTTGGTTTGGAAGGTGCTGATCTTCGAATTGGTTTTTGACCATGATGTGACTCATAGGAGGAGATTGAAGAAGTGGTTTTCAAGCTAGTTGTGATGAGGTCACATACATAGTTAAAAAGGGGGAGATTGAAGATGCAGTTTACTGAGATGTTTTGTGTCAGTTTGTGAATTACTACAGGAGGTAGTACATGTGTGTGTCATGAAGATGAGCTATGCTGGAGTTTGTGGTTCTTGATGAGCGTGGGCTTGCTGGGATCGGAAAAGGAAAGAAGATATGTGATTGAAGACATATGGATGTTTTCCATAAAGCAAAAGGAAGTTTGCTTGAAGATGAAGTTTTCCATTAAAGATGCATTAAGTGTATTTGGAAGACTTGAAGAGCAAGTTCCAGACATGGATAACAAGTTCTGGTCTTATATATTAAAGAAGACGTGCTTTATGAGAAAACAGACCTCACAGAAAAGAAAGAGGGGTTTCATTGTATATTGGTGTGTGTTACTGCTTTGTGTCGAAGCAGTGTCTGAAGCAGTTCTTGATGGAGTCCGATGTGGACTTAGTTTGGTGGCGTTAGAGTTGGCATTTTGTGTGGTGGAGTTTCCATCATGTGTAGCTCGTGGTGAGCTTTGTGTGTGCTTGGGTGATCAAGCGTTTGGTGTCATTGGTGTGCGTTTAGTGCTGACGTACTTGGTGAAGTACTTCCGAGATGTGGAAGATTGAAGCCTAGACTCAGGGGGAGTTTAGCAATGGCGGTTTTATTGAAGAGGTCTATGAAGATTGCAGTTGTAGAATACAGTGTGCTCTGGCGCGCCCAGATGGTGTTGTATGCATGAGTGCTCATACCTAATCTTTATAGATTGCTTCTTAGAAAAGAGTGGTAAACACTAGTATGTGTGTTATACCATATAGCAATTGTAGGTTGCTCCTTTATCTAAGTCAATAAAATCTGGATTGGGTCCCGGGGATGTAGGAAACGAACCCCGTTAACGAATTTGATGTGTCTTACTTTCTGTACTATGTTTTTCGTCGCCTCATCTACATCAACAATTGTTATCAGAGCGGGTCAACTAAATTACATGTGAGATCATGGAGGATGAGAACGAAATCTGGTTCAGGAAGTGGGACAAACTTTGTATGAAGATTGATGAAGATGGTGTCATGCGATTTCTTCCTTGGTTTGGAAGGTGCTGATCTTCGAATTGGTTTTTGACCATGATGTGACTCATAGGAGGAGATTGAAGACGTGGTTTTCAAGCTAGTTGTAATGAGGTCACATACATAGTCAAAAAGGGGGAGATTGAAGATGCAGTTTACTGAGATGTTTTGTGTCAGTTTGTGAAGTACTACAGGAGGTAGTACATGTGTGTGTCATGAAGATGAGCTATGCTGGAGTTTGTGGTTCTTGATGAGCGTGGGCTTGCTGGGATTGGAAAAGGAAAGAAGATATGTGTTTGTAGACATATGGACGTTTTCCATAAAGCAAAAGGAATTTGCATGAAGATGAAGTTTTCCATTAAAGATGCATTAAGTGTATTTGGAAGACTTAAAGAGCAAGTTCAAGACATGGAGAACAAGTTCTGGTCTTATATATTTAGGAAGACATGCCTTATGAGAAAACAGACCTCACAGAAAAGAAAGAGGGGTTTCATTGTATATTGGTGTGTTTTACTGCTTGGTGTCGAAGCATTGTCTGAAGCAGTTCTTGATGGAGTCCGATGTGGACTTAGTTTGGTGGCGTTAGAGTTGGCGTTTTGTGTGGTGGAGTTTCCATCGTGTGGAGCTCGTGGTGAGCTTTGTGTGTGCTTGGGTGATAAAGCGTTTGGTGTCATTGGTGTGCGTTTGGTGCTGACGTATTTTGTGAAGTACTTCCGAGATGTAGAAGATTGAAGCCTAGACTAAAGGGAAGTTTAGCAAAGGCGGTTTTATTGAAGAGGTCTGTGAAGATTGCAACTGTAGAAGACAGTGTGCTCTGGCGCGCCCAGATGGTGTTGTATGCATGAGTGCTCATACCTAATCTTTATAGATTGCTTCTTAGAAAAGAGTGGTAAACACTAGTGTGTGTGTGTTTTACCATATAGCAATTGTAGGTTGCTCCTATATCTAAGTCAATAAAATCTGGACTGGGTCCCGGGGATGTAGGAAACGATCCCCGTTAACAAATTTGATGTGTCTTACTTTCTGTACTATGTTTTTCGTCGCCTCATCTACATCAACAATTGGTATTAGAGCGGGTCAACTAAGTTACAAGTGAGATCATGGAGGATGAGAACGAAATCAGGTTCAGGAAGTGGGACAAACTTTGTATGAAGATCGATGAAGATGGTGTCATGCGATTTCTTCCTTGGTTTGGAAGGTGCTGATTTTCGAATTGGTTTTTGACCATGATGTGACTCATAGGGGGAGATTGAAGACGTGGTTTTCAAGCTAGTTGTGATGAGATCACATACATAGTCAAAAAGGGGGAGATTGAAGATGCAGTTTACTGAGATGTTTTGTGTCAGTTTGTGAAGTACTACAGGAGGTAGTACATGTGTGTGTGTCATGAAGATGAGCTATGCTGGAGTTCGTGGTTCTTGATGAGCGTGGGCTTGCTGGGATTGGAAAAAGAAAGAAGATATGTGTTTGAAGACCTATGGACGTTTTCCATAAAGCAAAAGGAAGTTTGCTTGAAGATGAAGTTTTCTATTAAAGATGCATTAAGTGTATTTGGAAGACTTGAAGAGCAAGTTCAAGACATGGAGAACAAGTTCTGGTCNATTGGTGTGTGTTACTGCTTTGTGTCGAAGCAGTGTCTGAAGCAGTTCTTGATGGAGTCCGATGTGGACTTAGTTTGGTGGCGTTAGAGTTGGCGTTTTGTGTGGTGGAGTTTCCATCATGTGTAGCTCGTGGTGAGCTTTGTGTGTGCTTGGGTGATCAAGCGTTTGGTGTCATTGGTGTGCGTTTGGTGCTGACGTACTTGGTGAAGTACTTCCGAGATGTGGAAGATTGAAGCCTAGACTCAGGGGGAGTTTAGCAAAGGCGGTTTTATTGAAGAGGTCTATGAAGATTGCAGCTGTAGAAGATAGTATGCTCTGGCGCGCCCAGTTGGTGTTGTATGCATGAGTGCTCATACCTAATCTTTGTAGATTGCTTCTTAGAAAAGAGTGGTAAACACTAGTGTGTGTGTGTGTTGTACCATATAGCAATTGTAGGTTGCTCCTTGTCCTAAGTCAATAAAATCTGGACTGGGTCCCGGGGATTTAGGAAACGAACCCCATTAACAAATTTGATGTGTCTTACTTTATGTACTATGTTTTTCGTTGCCTCATCTACATCAACAAGTTGTCTCCTCCGTCAAGATTCTTCTCCATCCTCCTCTCTCCAAACTTTCAACTCCTTTGCCTCATCATAGTTCAATAGTTCCTCATTCACGAACATAATGAGATTTTCACATTCAAGATGAAAAAGCGTCTCATACATCTCGTCTTCGTTACACAAAAGGTCGTAGTCATAGAGATAGCTTGGTTTATTGATCGTATGTGAAGAGCGTCTTAGTATCGCAAGTGATTCTTCTTGACTATTATCCTCTTCCTTAGACTCGGGACCAGCTTCATCTTCATTCTCATTATCAGCTGCTCGTGGAACAGCTTCATCTCCAATCTCTCTATTACCAAAATTAATTACACCAAAATCATTGTGTACTTATTTCTCTAACTCTAACCACTTCCACTTTTGTTTTTCGTTAAAGACCACATCTCTGCTAACAATTATTTTTCGTGTCGATGAGTCCACCAGCCGATAAGATTTTTTCCCGGGTTCGGTTCCAAGATGAACCAAAGCTCTTGATTTATCATCCAATTTTTTTAGATGTGGTGTATCAACTTTCACATAACCAACGCACCCAAAGATTTTTAAGTGCCTGATATTTGGTTTCTTCTCTTTAAAACATTCGTATGGAGTCTGCAGCAACAGAGTTCTCGTCAATATCATGTTGATGAGATAGCTTGCATGCCTTACCGCTCCCCCCCCCTCATAGAAGACTTGGGACATCCATGTGTTTTAAGATGCTCCGTGTCATCTATAGCAGTGTTCTTTTTCTTCTCTCGAAAACTTCATTCTGCTGCGGAGAATATGGTATTGTTAGATGTTGTTCGATACTAGAGGTGTCGCAATACTCCTTGAATTCTAGTTATGTGAATTCTCCTCCTCTATCGTTTTGAAGCGTTTTTATTTTTGTACTCGTCTCCTGCTCAACTAAGACCTTATATCGCTTAAACTTAGAGAAAGCTTCACTCTTCTCCTTCAAGAAGATAGTCCACATATATCTAGAGTAATCATCAATCAAGACAAAGACGTATACGTTTCCTCCAGCTGTAGGTGGTGTGATCGACCGCAGAGATCCCCGTGTATTAACTGCAAAAATCTTGTCGCATGGTATGAGCTTTCTAGAGGGAAAGACCTTCGTATTTTTCTCCCACCAAGCATGCTGCACATGCCTCCTTTTCGACTCCAAACTGAGGCATGCCAATCACCATATCTTATCAACCATTAGGTTCAAATTGCTTAGACCCACATGACCTAAACACGAGTGCCATTTTGAAGACTCCTTGTGATGAACCATCTGTAAACACTTCGTAATCTTCACCTCCATGATTACCTTGTATAAGTGATTTTGTGCTCATTTTCCCTTCACAATAAGTCTATTATGACAGTCATAGAAGAACATGAAGTCTTCCTTCATTCTTACCACACAACCTGACTCGGTAGCCTGTCTAAGACTTATAATATTACTTTGGAGATCGGGAATATAGTACACATCAGAGAGTATCTTTCTTTAACCACTCTTGGTTATGAAAATAATTGAGCCCTTTCCGGTTATTCTATCTGAGAGTCGTCTCCAAATCTCACCTTCGCGGTTATTCTTCTATCAATTTGTGAGAAAACTCAAGATTTCCTGTCATGTGGTTGCTGGCACCATTGTCCAAGTACCACAAGTTGTCTCCGGCTGCAATAGTATCAAGTTTGTTTGGTATAACCTTCCATTTGTTGAGAAAAAAAATCTTATTCACCATCAATTCATCATTTTCATGTGTAGTATCTGCTTCACTTTCATGTGTTTCTCGAAGTTTAAGCAAGCGATCGGGACAGTTTTGAGCGAAGTGCCCTAGCTTATCGCACCTAAAGCATATCACTCTCAATGCATCTCTTTCTTGACGGTAGTATCCCCCATTCTGTTGATAACCATAGCGCCCACAACCTCTTGGTCGATACCCATATCGACCACCTCTGCCTATACCTCTAGAGGAGTCGCGTATGTCTTGATAAGATTATTGTGGTTGTGCTTGTGAATCTGCATTAGTGTACATAAGATTGTTTTGTCCTTACTCTTCATGTTTCTCTTCTTCCTCTTTAGAAATCTTTCTTCATATGCTTTGAACTATCCCACAATATCTTTAAAGCTTGTCTTGTTTAGGTCAAGGACTTGTTCTAAGGCAGCTACAATGTGTATGTATTTCTTTCTCGGAAAACTATGCAGAAATTTTTAACAATCTTTGACTCCTCAATAATTTCTCCTAAGGCCGCCAACTTTGTTGATAGCTCATAGATCCTCCCAACAAAGCCGTTAGTAGAGTCGCTATCTTTCATCTTTAGTCGTGTGAAGCCGGCTGTTAGGGTCTGTAAACGATCCTCTCGCGTCCGATCAACACCCATATGTCTCATCTTAATCGCCTCCCAAATCTATTTCAAAGTAACAAGGTTTCCCACCTGAAGCAGTAACAATCCTGGTATTGATTCGAATAATTGTGCTCTTGCTATTTCATTCTTTTCTCCATTCTTTTCTCCTGGATCAGTGGTCTCCAGCCCTTATGAACCATTCAATGCTGCTTGCATTCTTATTTTTCATACTGTTGGACCCAAAATCGGGCCCATTAATTCCAAGCTCGATTTAAGAAGCGAACAAGTGAGTTATGGAAAGTACAACGAGAATGAAATTGAGCCCGATGTCCAAAACAAGGCCCATGCCCAAGTTTTATCATCACGACATGACCAGCGGACTCTACGAGGTCAAAACGGGGCCTCGTAGATCGCAGAGACAGTTAGAGGATGAAGGGACTATAAAAAGAGAGATAGAATGACATTCAACACACACGAGAAAACCCTAGAGCTATTCATTAATCACATCGACCTCGTTTCTTTAGATTTCTAGTTTTTTTTCTTGTACTATTTGTTGTTATTTCCGATCTTGTTCATCTCTTTGTAACGAATTCTACATTTAATAAAAGTCCATTTTTGTCAACCGAAGTCCGGTTACATCGTTGTGTTTAAGAGCATCGTTGTCCACATCCTTTGTCTTCCCCTGATTGGACTCTTGATATCTACAAAATACTGAGTGTGGATTCTAGGATCTACACATACCATATAGTTAGTATCATTCAGTAGCAGACACAATATGGACGAGGAGCCACTGCTCTTGTTGCTATTCTTTGCAACGATTTCTCCCATGTTCTCTTCATCTCAACATAAAGCTATGATACCAGAAAATTGAATCAAACTCTGAATAAACTCTTATTAATATCTCTCAATGCTTTAGAAAATAATTCAAAACTAAAGCTCTCAAATTCATAAGTTATACAACACCTTTGCATCTCTTTATATATAACTCAAACTTCCTAAACTCATTAGGTTTAGCGTATATTTTCTAAACACAACTCACTTTCCTATTCCATAAATCGGTAGGAAAATATATAGCTTGCTCTCGAAGCTACTTCAAGTTTACTTCAACAAGTATAACTTATACTTTAATAGTATTAATTATTTTTGTTTCAAATTTTTTTGAGAAATTCCCTAGTATAGACCTAAAAATGTTTTTGTCACAAATATAGAGCTTAAAAATAAAAATGACTAACATAGACTAATATGTTTTATCAAAAATAAGTAAATATACACTTATATCTTTTGGGTTAACTAATCTTAAACTTTTTTGCTTAGAGTTAAGGAGTGGAGTTTTGGGGGGTATGATTTCAAATTTTATAAGATAAAAACAATTAAAATTTTCAAAATAAAAAATGCTATTTTAGTCATTTTTGTTTTGAGATCTATTTTTATGATAAAAACTTAATAGGGTCTATTTGAGAGAATTTCCCAACTTAAAGAGAATTTTCATAACTCGGCAATCATCTATGTACCAAGAACACTGAATTCACAGGCGGATAGTCTAGCACGCAGTGCCTGAAGATAATCGTCTTTCGTTGTTCACATGGATATGGAACTACCGGTTTGGTTCGCAGAGTCAATATGAGTCTGTAAGTCGATGTTAAAAAAAAAAAAAAAAAAAAAGAGAATTGCCCAACATTTATACTTGTAGTGTTATTTTTAATAATTTAAATTTCTGTTTTGTTATTCATTTTTCTGTCCAGTCGATTTTGTAAGGTTCAAAAATTATTTTGCATCTCTTTATATATAATTCAAACTTCCTAAACTCATTGAGTTTAATATATTATAATATTTCCTAAACACAACTCTCTTTCCTATTCTATAATTCGGTAGGAAGATACATATTTTGCTCTTGAAACTACTTCAAGTTTACTACAACAAGTATAACTTATACTTTAACAGTATAGATTATTTTTGTTTCAAACATTTTTGAGAAACTAATTAGGATATTACTTAAAAGTTTTTGTCACAAATATAGATCTTAAAATAAAAATGACCAAAATAGATTTAAATGTTTTATCAAAAATAAATAAATATACACTTATATCTTTTGGGTTAATTAATCCTATTTTTGTGTTTAGAGTTGAGGAGAAAAGTTTTGGGGATATGATTTCAAATTTAAAAAAAAACAAAAAAAAATTAAAATTTTCAAAATAAAAAATGCTATTTTGGTCATTTTACTTTTTGAGGTCTATTTTGTGATAAAAATTTAAAAATATCTAGTTGGAAAAATTGTCCAACATTTTTACTTGTAGGATTATTTTTAATAATTTATATTTCTGTTTTGTTATTCATTTTTCTGTTCAGTCGATTTTGGAAGGTTCAAATTTTATTTTGGTCATGAACACACTGTATTCCCTCACGATTAGAAAATATCGATCCCATGTATTCCCTCAGGAATGGAAAAAGAAAATTGCGAAGGACTAAATCAAGTAATCAACGAACAAACTGATTTTGATGAATACAATGAATTAACTTTTTAATACTGAAAACACTGCTACCGAAATAATATTGAAAACATTGTTTTGAACATATATGCTAGAGATTGCTTGCCGCGGAACAAGATGGATTCACCAGCGTGTCTTTTCCCTGTTGACTTGAGGGAAATATAGCAAAATTGTCATCATGAGCATCCAATCCAAGACACCGTTAGTCTCACCGCCCACCGCCATCCAAAAGATGTTCTATTCACCAATCACCACCACTTCCGTCGCTGTACAAACCCCATGGCCCATGCAAACACATAGAACAAATTGATTCCCCCTGAAGGCATTACACGAGTATTATAGAAGTATAGTAGCTCATGAAAAAGACAAGAGACGAGGAACGTCATAAAATCCATATTAGTTTGGTTTGGTTTATGGTTTGTGTTCGGTTTAGTTTTAATTCGATTTGGTTTTTGTTTGATTCTGTTTAATATGGTGTTATTTGTATTTTTAGTTCAACCGAATTGATTTTTTAGCATTTGGATTCTCCCCGGACGCCTGGCCGGAGTATAGATGAGACATGGAGTTCCAACGCTGATATCACTCAAATGTTTAACTCTAAGGAGTGATTTACTCTCTCAAACAAGAGGTTCAATCGTAGTACTTAGGGATCGAATCCACAAGGAACTAGAGTCACAAAAGATATAATCCTAAGTGATTAAGCTAGGTTGAAAAGGTTTAAAACAATAAATAAAAGTTGGTAGCAATGGTAAGTTGCTAAGGAAAATAGGTTCTGGGTTTGAAAACAATGAAAGAAAGTAGTTAGATTCAAGGTTACTATTCATAAAATCAGGAATATAAATCTATGGATGTCTTAACGAATTGCTTGCAAATATATGAGAACTTCAATCCTTAGACAAATCTATAGGTGTCGCTATTAGACTCGTCCATTGATCTGATTGCCGCCAGTATCGATCGATGTTGCTATCGCAGTGTCGATCGATATATGTTGCCATCGATCGATGACTCTATAGGAGTATCGATCGATATACAGCATCAGATCGAATTGAAACTGTGTTCACCCGAGAATTTCTATTAGACCGGTTGTCGCATCGTGCCTAATAGAGTCTGGACTTAGCCAAATGATTTCAGCAAAATGACTATTAGATTAGTCACTCCATAATCATAACTCTAGGTAGCAAGTCTAGAGTAAGCATTAGGGTTCATTTGGATAATGAATATAACAACTCAACAATCCATAGTTGAGGCTAATCCCTCATAACTATTTGAACCCCAAATCTAACAAATGAATCTACTCAGACATAGCCAAGAGATTCATAGCAAAAGAAAAAGATGAAAAGAAAATACTTTTATTGCTAAGTGAAAATAGAATACAAAATTTTTTTATTAGATCTAATGATTGAATTCTTTCTAGGGCTCATAGGCATAGCTATAAATATGAGTACAATGAGGTTAAAAACTCATCAGGGGCAATCTTGTAATTTGGTGAGAACTTGGGCTTCAAGTCGGCCAAGTAAATCTTGCTCATCACGCTCAGTATCGATCGATGGTACATGGTGTACATCAATCGATGGAGTATCTCGACTTCAACTTCTACGGAATCGTCATCGATCGATTACATAAGATGTGTATCGGTCGATATGTGTCTCTCAATGTCGGATCTTCATAGTCAACTTGTAAAACTCTCCTTTAAGCTCCATAAGGCACCTAAATCATCACTTTACTACAAAATTTTCCTGAACCTGAAAACATACCTAATAGACTCCAAAACATAGATAATACTTATAAAAACATATAAAAATCATGACCAAAAACGGGTCAAAATCATGGTATATCAACTCCCCCAGACTTAACCTTTTGCTTGTCCTCAAGCAAACCTTAAGTTAGTCTTTGAAAGAAGTTTAAAAACAGCAGGGACTAAATCAAAATCTCAACTTTAAAATCATCACCTCTTACTTTGTTGCAAGCCACATCTCATATCTATCACCTACAGAAGTACATTATACAATATCCTAGCTTAGCAACCAAATACATCTAGCCAATCAACTTAAACATTCCTTGTCTGTATATCCCTTCTACTGATTTCATTTATGCATAAAAATAAAGGTGTAGTCTTTACCTTGGGAGTATCGATCAAGGAACACATAGATTCAACTCAAGCAAGTTTCAGGCATTCTCATCCTGGTTCCCTTTCTTTCTTTATCCCCCTTCTCTGAATCCCAACTCTTTCTTTCTCTCTTTTTTTTTATATCAATCCCAATGAACAATTAATGTTCATCTTATTGATCTTTCTTGACAAAGTGTAAGCGAATAGTGGGGTCATAGGTAATGCAGGAGGATTCCGATCCCTTGTATACCAAGCCCCAAGACAAGCAATAGATGTCAGGTTAGGTTGGAAATCAGCTTTGGTTCTTCCAGACAATCATGAAAGTGTTGACATAGGTGATCGGTGATCCACTTTAGCATCTATAGTACTTTCTGCAATTAACAAATCTAAGAATGGTGCTAAAGAGTGGTAAGATAAAAAGTAAGACTTTGAAAATTTTTTGCTTTCTTGACTCAATAAAACCAATTTTTGAAAACTTTATAAATAAGATCAAAAAGAGGTAAAGTAGCATCAGTAATCAACTCCCCCTAGACTTAAATCATACACTGTCCCAAGTGTACAATCAGTCAGAGTAAGAGCAGAAGAAAAATTAAATGTGTTAACTGATATCAAAGTGGTGAACAATATACCTGACCGATATGGATATCGATCGATGGTGAGTAGCCATCGTCGATCGATGCGTGTAGGTATGTGTCGAGCGATATCGACTTGGTCGTATCGATCGATATGTATTGATCGTGTGTCTATCTTCCTAAAAACAAATAAAAACGAAACTAATAAGTAAAAAGAAAATAAAATAAAGAAATAAAATACCTAACAGTGGGTTGCCTCCCACTCAGCGCTTGGTTAAAGTCAGTTAGCTTGACTATGGAATTATGGTGGCTAGTGAGGTGGGTTGCAGGTACTTGTTGGGAAACAAGTATCCTCCTTGTCTTGTGTTTCTTCAAACCATGAGGTTAAAAAGCTTCTTGTGGCTTTCTCACTTCTAGTCATACTAGTCTTCAAACCATAAACTTCAGTTTGGATCCTTCCCAACCATTCCTCTAAGCTGGCAAGACTGTACTGATGGTTTCCAAGCATGCTGTAGATGTGTTCTGTAGTCCGCTGCATGGTGTCATGGTGTGTTGGATCGTCGGTCGATTGTGGAGGTTGCATATCGGTCGATGCGTTGTTCGCTTTATCGATCGATGGGGATGGGTCAGGTTGGCTGGCGAGCTGTCTTTGAATATCTTCAACCTCCTTCTGAATATCTTCCATTGTGCACTGCAATCCTTTGACGTCACTATGTAGTGGAAACCAATATCTGTCCAGTAATCTGTAATCTTCATCTCCACAAAACTCAATTCATTATTAGATATCTCTTGTGGCTGCTTCTATTTCTTCTCTGGTACAGAATTCTGGAGCACGGGTATCGATCGATGAACTGGGTTTGTCATCGATCGATAGCTTCTGGAAGTGGTGCTCGATCGGGTTAAGGACGGGTGTATCGATCAACGCAGGGGTAGCTGTATCGGTCGATGCCTGTGTCTGAGATCGCAGTTGTGCGCGCAAGGTGTTGACTTCTTCTTGTAGGGCTTCTCTTTCATATCGTACTAATTCATCGATGGTTGTATTCCAGAGTAGTTCACCTCGAAGTCTTGATAGGTCTTTCTCATGTTCATGTTGCATGGCTGCTATCTCCCAGTTGTGATCTCTGGTTCTTCCATCTAGCATATGTGTGACTTTGGCTTGTGTGTAGAGCTTGCAATCAGGAACTCCTTTAGCATAGGCTTCAGCATACTCTGGTAGAAAGAAACAAGAGCGTCCAAATAATAAGGCTCTCTTCAGCAAGTTTCTCATGTCTTCTTTGGTAACATGTATGATGTCTCCGTTTACTGCTCTTGCATGGCCAGATTCATCTCTGTAGACTCCATATTCGTCTTTCTTTTCCCAAAAGAAACGACGAACTCCGTTGTTGAAGGCTCTCTTTCCATATTCTCGGTGCGTATCGATCGATGCGAGTCTCCATGCATCGGTTGATGGCCGTTTTCTTTGGTGCGGATCGTTTTCGATGATAGGTCCATTGGCCATCTAGATTATGTCGGCAACATCTTCTGTGGAGTTTGGAATGATCCTCCCATCTATAGCTCGTGCATGACCATCTGAATCCCTGAAAATACCAAACTCATCTGGTATTAGTGAATTTAAATCAAATTTAGGTGTTTGTACCTCGGATGGTGTTGTGGCAGGATCGGTTGGTGGTTGGAGATTGATATCGAGCGATGGAGAGAGCTCCGTATTGGTCTATGGTTTGTGGAACATGTCGGTCGATGGCTTTGACTCCATGTCGATCGATACGGGTTCTGCAGGTTGGATCGCGGTTTGTAGTGGTGCTGTATCTACTGCAAAACCTTCGTGATAACCGCTGGCCCAGCTTCCAATCGAGTAATCTCCGTCTCGTGGTTCTGTGTGGGAGATGAACTGGTTTGCAGTAGGGTTCATCGCTCGTTGATTCAAAACGTCGTTTGAGCGATCTGGGTGGAGGCATATTGGTCGATAGGGTAGGGTTTGCATCTGTCGATGGTCGGAAAAGACTAGAGAAAAAGTCGCATCTGGCTTCGTTGAGGCGAAGAGATCTATACTTGGCGGCTCGTTCCTCTGCATTATCGGTGTCATACTCATCATCGGTATCAAAATCGCTGCCTGGAAACTCGTCAATGGTCTTTGGAAATAGCAGATCGATTAGTGACACTGAGTAGACATTGGGTGATTCGGGTGGAGGCATATCGATCGATGGACAGGGGTCCGTATCGGTCGATGCTCCTCGGATGAAGGTCGGGTTAGGAGGGTGTTCTGCATCTTCTCGAAGAAATCGGTGCTCTATGGCTCGTTCCTCCTCATAATCTTCATCATACTCCTCCTGAGTAGTGATACTAGCTAGCTCGGGCATGTAGGGATCGTTTTCCTACTCATCTGCGCTGAAATCGGCGTCTGGAAACTCGTTGTCGATTTGTTGGAATACTCTATCGATCGATGACCAGGTAGTGCTGTCGGTCGATGGGTCTGCAGTGGTATCAGTCGATGGAGAAGGGTTGTCATCGGTCGATACTGCTTCTTCGGTTTCATACTCTTCCATAGAATCATACTCGTGGGCATAGAAACAGGTGGCTACGAGTGTTGAGCTTGCTGGCCTTGGAAACTTGATGACTGGAACAGGGTTGTAGTGGATAGAAGGGTTGATAAGGTTCAATGTAGTACTTGAGGATCGAATCCACAGAGACCAATTTTTACACTTTATTTTTATAGGATCAGAATTAAGCTAAAACAATATGGGGGTTTTTAAAATAAAAAAATAAAACAAGCAAGTAACAAGTTGATTTGGGTTTCAGATTAAAGAGAATGCTAGCCTAGGGTGAAGGATTGGGTATCAAACGATCATGA
>CAKOAT010121599.1:43292-55082 GCA_932364175.1 Eruca vesicaria subsp. sativa | reverse complement strand
TTCTCTGGTAAAAAGTAGCGTAGAATAATGTAGAAAATAGGAAAAGAAGATATATGGAGGCTGCTGGCGGCTGGGAGAGAAAAATAGGAGAATTAGGGCAAATCCCGAAATATGTTGTATTTCCCTTAAAAATCGCTGCCGCAGGAACAGGCGCTTCAGGCTGCTCCGCTCACTCGGGAACAGTTTGAAGACTGTTCCGCGTGAAAATTCCCAGATTGCACTCTTTTCTCCAACTGGTCCATCTTCCATCCAAAGCAACTCCATACCTGTAGTGACTTAAAAAAGACTAAAAAGACTCGATAAAGACTCAAAAACACTTTAGAAAACATTGTTAGAATATGCTAAAAACACCATATATCAGTTAGGCAGAGCTCGTTGGTTTGTAGGTCACAAACAGCTCCAACTGTGGCTAAGAAGGCTCTTCCAAGTAGTAGAGAAGTCTTGAAGTTGAGCTTGTTGGAGAGGACATGAAAGTCTGTAGGAATTAGGGTTTCTCCAATCTGTACCTCAAGGTTGCGAACGATGCCTCCAGAGCTTTGCTGAGAACAATCCACAAAGATAAAAGTTTCTTCAGAATGCTCTATCTTCAGACCTAGATGATCTGCCATAAGCTTGGGTAAGATGGTAACTCTAGATCCTGTGTCACATAGGGCACGTGGGAACTCAACACCTCTGATGGAACATGGTATTGTGAACTTCCCTTGATCACTCTTCTTCTCCAGTGTTATCTTCTGCTTGAGGCTATCTCTCACTTGGTTAAACATCCTCCTGATGTCTTCTTCGGTCTCCTTGGTTTCTCTGAAGAACATCCACAATCTGTGTGAAAAATAGGCTTCTTCAAAAGGTTTCTCTTTAGGTATTCTGAGGACTCTTTTTCTGAAGCTTGACAACTCCTTCTCATTAGCTTCTCTTTATAGGGTTTAGGTATCTTCTCTTTCCTTTTTCTGAGAGCTCTCCCCTGAGTTTCCTTTTCTATCTCCATGGACTCAAAGATGTGTGTGGCTCTCTCTTTTAGGGCTGTTGTAGGGTTTCTGGTGGTGTAATACTTCTCCCGGAAAATGTCAAGACGTTCACTATCAATCTTAGGAAGCGGCACTCGGCGTTGGGGTACTGTGTAACGATCGACACTGGCTGGAGTGTGTCGGTCGATATCAGTGTCTTGGTGTCGATCGATGACAAGCGCATTATGTCGATCGATGACAGGGATGGGCGGATGTGGGTGACGTGCTGCGAAGGTGGTGTGAGGCATAATCTTGACGGAATTGCACTCGCGAGGGTTTTCGTCTGAGTCCATCGATCAATAGTCGTCAAAATCAATCGATCAACGAGCTAAAGGCGATATCGATCGATGTTGAGATGGCGATATCGATCGATAGTAGTCGTAGGCGAATTCTCTTTCACTCTCATCATCAGATCTCTGAATCTCTTCTACTACCTCTTGCCAAAAGTCATCATCTAGGAGGGCATTGATGTTCTGGGTGTGGGCAAACTCCTGCTTCTTAAGTGCTTCTCCTGTCTGAAACACTTGGGTCTCTAGCTTCTTCACATGGGTGCTGAGGGCATCTATCTTCGTGGTGAAGGTGGTGTAGACAGAATCGATCTTTCCATTGAAGTTTACCTCGGGCTTCTGGTGACTCTCAAGTATCTTGTCTACCAACTCCTCCAGTTTAGTATCTTGGGTGGGTGGGTGTAAATTTGAGTAGAAGGCACTTCTGGAGTTATTGGGCTTCTTGGAATTCTGGTTGAAGTTGCTTCTCTGGCCTGTGAAGTTTTTGTGTCCTCCTTGGTTACCAGATCTCTGAAAACCAGCTCCACTAATCCAGTTGACATCTTCTTCAACAATGTCTGAATCTTCCACTGAACAGATCTGCTTGTTTAGGAGCTTCTGAATGTTGTCTAGCTGTGCTTGAACTTCATTGACATACTCCTTCCCAAGGGATGATGTAGTCTGCGTCACAGATTTTCTTGTGCTGTTGCTGGAAGCCAAATTATCAATTAGCTTGATAGCATTCTGAGGATTCCTGGTGGTGAAGTTGCCATCACTAGCTGTATCAAGGGCTCTCTTGAAATCTGGGCTGATGCCTCTGTAGAAAGTGCAGAGCAGTTGCACTTTGTTGAATCCGTGGTGTGGGCAGTCTCGCTGGTAGGATTTGAATCTGTTCCAAGTATCCTTGAATGACTCTTCAGNGCTTGATAGCATTCTGAGGATTCCTGGTGGTGAAGTTGCCATCACTAGCTGTATCAAGGGCTCTCTTGAAATCTGGGCTGATGCCTCTGTAGAAAGTGCAGAGCAGTTGCACTTTGTTGAATCCGTGGTGTGGGCAGTCTCGCTGGTAGGATTTGAATCTGTTCCAAGTATCCTTGAATGACTCTTCAGGGGCTTGGGTAAATATAGCAATTTTCTTTCTCCAGTCTTCAGCGCGTGAATCATCAAAGAAATTACACAGGAAAGCGTGCTTGATGTCACTCCAGGTGGTAAGGGAACCTGGTGGTAGTTGTCTCAGCCACTACAAAGCTTCTCCAGATAGAGAGTACTTGAAAAGCTTGCAGAAAAGATAGTCTTGAGGGACTCCTTTTGCTTTGACTAGGGTTACAAGATCCTCGAACCTCTCTAGATGGTCCATAGGATGCTCATGGGGCAAACAACAGAAAGGGATTTTTCCTACAAGTGTGTACTACTGCGGCTTGAGCTCAAAATCTCCTCTCTGAATAGCAGGAGGGAGGATGGCTGATCGGTTTGAATAGAACGGATACGAACGGTTGTAATCAGCCAAAGTTCTGGTCTCTCCTACAGGTTGAACGATGCCTGTGGGTGCAGTCTCTTCTTCAGTAATGATCTCCTTCTGATCATTCAGCTTCTGGCCTGCTACATTTCGCAGGTGACCATCTTGATCACGCAGGTCTCCATTCTCATCGGGTATGAGAATCATAGGCGCTACCATGTCTCGCCGGTTAGTATCGATCGATGTCAAGTGAAGGGTATCGGTCGACGAACGGTGGTTGATGTCGATCGATGAGGTGGTGTTGGTGTCGGTCAACGAACGGTTGTTGATGTCGATTGATGGGATGGTTAGTCGACGAACGATTGTTGATTGTCGGTGGAAAACGCGTATTGGTCGATATAGAGGTGTTGGTATCGATCGATGAGGAGCGTAAGTCTTTGTGGATGCTACGCTCCAGATTGTTGGGATCTTCTGAGTACAAAAGTTGCTTGTCCTTGTTGCTTCTAGTACTACTGGGCATGTACCTGCAAGAGACAAAAAGAAAAAGATAAAATTTTGTGTCAAAAGATGGAAAAAAAAAAAAAACAAATAACCTAGACTGAATCAGATTAAATCTAATAGTGATCTTAGTTCCCCGACAACGGCGCCTAATTTGATATCACTCAAATGTTTAACCCTAAGGAGTGATTTACTCTCTCAAACAAGAGGTTCAATCGTAGTACTTAGGGATCGAATCCACAAGGAACTAGAGTCACAAAAGATATAATCCTAAGTGATTAAGCTAGGTTGAAAAGGTTTAAAACAATAAATAAAAGTTGGTAGCAATGGTAAGTTGCTAAGGAAAATAGGTTTTGGGTTTGAAAACAATGAAAGAAAGTAGTTAGATCCAAGGTTACTATTCAGAAAATCAGGATTATAAATCTGTGGATGTCTTAACGAATTGCTTGCAAATATATGAGAACTTCAATCCTTAGACAAATCTATAGCTGTCGCTATTAGACTCGTCCATTGATCTGATTGCCGACAGTATCGATCGCTGTTGCTATCGCAGTGTCGATCGATATATGTTGCCGTCGATCGATGACTCTATAGGAGTATCGATCGATATATAGCATCAGATCGAATTGAAACTGTGTTCACCCGAAAATTTCTATTAGACCGGCTGTCGCATCATGCCTAATAGAGTCTGGGCTTAGCCAAATGATTTCAGGAAAATGACTATTAGATTAGTCACTCCATAATCATAACTCTAGGTAGCAAGTCTAGAGTAAGCATTAGGGTTCATTTGTATAATGAATATAACAACTCAACAATCCATAGTTGGGGATAATCCCACATAACTATTTGAACCCCAAATCTAACAAATGA
The DNA here is from genome assembly GCA_932364175.1 of Eruca vesicaria subsp. sativa. Lineage (NCBI taxonomy): Eukaryota > Viridiplantae > Streptophyta > Magnoliopsida > Brassicales > Brassicaceae > Eruca > Eruca vesicaria. Next base: position 50,991 of record CAKOAT010121599.1, on the reverse strand, counting down.
ATCTACTCAGACATAGCCAAGAGATTCATAGCAAAAGAATAAGATGAAAAGAAAATACTTTTATTGCTAAGTAGAAATAGAATACAAAACTTTTTTATTAGATCTAATGATTGAATTCTTTCTAGGGCTCATAGGCATAGCTATAAATATGAGTACAATTAGGTTAAAAACTCGTCAGGGGCAATCTTGTAATTTGGTGAGAACTTGGGCTTCAAGTCGGCCAAGTAAATCTTGCTCATCACGCTCAGTATCAATCGATGGTACATGGTGTACATCGATCGATGGAGTATCTCGACTTCAACTTCTATTGTATATCGATCGATATGTGTCTCTCAATGTTGGATATTGATAGTCAACTTGTAAAACTCTCCTTTAAGCTCCATAAGACACCTAAATCATCACTTTACTACAAAATGTTCCTGAACCTGAAAACATACCTAATAGACTCCAAAACATAGATAATACTTATAAAAACATATAAAAATCATGACCAAAAACCGGTCAAAATCATGGTATATCAAACGCCTATCCATAAATCTTGAAAAGAGGTGGCTAAGTATGGTTCATCGAACATTGGCTTGAGGTCAAACCCAAAAGTGATAGTCAATCAGTGGCGGATTTATTGAGGACAATGGAATATCATATGATACCCCTAAATCTATATAAATATTTTCTTATACGTAAATTTTTAAAATATTTTTGGCATTTAGGATAAAATCTATATTTTGACACCCATTATCCTAGTTCGAGTCCAACATGACACCTTATTTTTTGCCATGTTCGAAAACGCGGGCTAGGCGTCCGGTTAATCGCTGAAAACACGCAATCGGACAAGAGCCGCGGCGAATTGATCTTACTCGGCCAATAAATCGGAAGTAAAAAACTCAATGTTTTCATGGTTTTATGTTTAATATTACATATGTCTCATATTTGATGTATTTTCGCTAAAAATTACAAGAATAATAAGAAGAATCAATGAAATCAGAAAAAAATATTTGAAAAGCAGCTGGAGATTTGCAGAGAAATACAGTGGAGGGTTGAAGATAAGGTTACTTTTGTCATTTCCAATATCATTTAACCTAATTTAAAAAATAATTAACAAAACATGCAATTGTTCTCTTAGATAACTACACTCATCACCTCTAACCACTGGACTAGCTTCACAACTACAATAATTGGTCACATATTTAATATATATACCCAGTTACGGGTATAAAAGCTCTAAAATTAATCCGCGATTAATCTCCGTATAATCCCCGATTAATTGATTTGACGCTAGGCCTTATCCGATCGCACGCGTAGCGCCTAGCGAATTCTAGAACATTTATTTTTTGTAATCAAAATTTTGACACCACATTAATTAATTCTTAGGTCCGCCACTGTAGTCAGTAGGAACTTGATGACCGTTAATAATATCTCTAGTGGCAAGTAAAAATTCAGAGCAAGCAATAACACACATGGGGTAAGGTTTTGTTTGTATTTTCGTACATACAACAACATTCCATATATTGCGACTTTTATGGCGAAAAGCCATCTGGGGAAACTAGATAGAGATTTAGTTTTTTCAGGTTTCTTGATTAGGAAGCAAGTGAACAAAATAAGCTGGAGGAGGCTTGGAAGTGGGAAAAGAGGAACTTTATCAAAGGCAAAGAGGATGAGTTTCAAAGATCCCATACCAGTAAGGAAAAACATCGTGAAGGAAATGAAAAACAGAGAGGAGAGGACCATAGGAAAAAAATAAGAACTGAGCACAAACATGAAGGATAGAGAGTAATCAAGAACCCCAGGCTTGATTCTGGTTGGTAAGTAATAACAGTAACATACTGAGATCATTGCAGAAAACCATACTACCATAAATCTCTTGAGTTCTTCCATCATCTCGCTGATATTTTTTTTGGCGTTGCTGAATTTTTGCAATCAGCAAGGTTTTAACTTTACTGTTGCGTGTGTATTCAGAGTAACCGGAATGCATAGACAATATGGGGATGTAGTTTAACAGGTAGACAGATGAAGAATTAGGTTTGCTTTTACTTCTCTCTAATGGGGCTGGCTCGTGTTTACAATTGCTTCTACTCAATCTAATGTTGCAAAGATGTGATAGGTCATGCCCTATTTTATTTTTGTTCTAATTGGTCTGAATATTATACGGAGATCCAACAAGTCATGAAAATTACTTTTAAAAAATCTAAATTAAATTTTAATATTTTTTTCAAAACAAACATAATCCAGTTTACCTACAAAACTATTAGGGGTTGGTCCGCATTACATGGAAGTGAGTCTACAATAAAACTCTTTTATATTAATATATATATTTATTTTTTGAAAACATTTGAAAATTACTTTAAAATGAAAATAACAAATATATTTTTACTCTAAAATTTGACTGTATTATTAAATTTTTTTTGGTTTGATTTGAATGTACCACTAAAGTTTTTAGTGAACACAAAATTATTAAATAAAAAAAAAGTAAGGAAAATGTAATGATTTCTATTTTTCTTTTGCCTTTTAATTTCACTTTGATATAGTTGACAAAAATTTAAAGTAAAAATAACGGATGCATTTTTTTCTTAAGAGTTTCAAATTTTAATATTCTTACACTAATTAATGTTCTCACGGTAATTTATTAATCAATCTACAAGCTAAACCTATTGATAATATAATGTAATGTGATTAAAGTACTATACAAAAAAAAATCAATAATGTCGTAGATAATAATTAATATATTTTATTTAACAACAAATGATGTTTTAGAATCTATTTTTTTTTTGTTTCAGTTTATATTATACTTAATTTTTAGTATTTTATCAATTGTGCTTTGTATATTATTTTAGCATTTAATGAACGTTGTTTTATACCAAATTTATTTGTTGGAAATGTTTTTATGCCATTAGAAAATATTTTTATAGATTAATAGTTTTATAAACTAATGAAGTATTACATTTTTAAAAGAAGTTGAGAGTTTCATACTATATCATATCAAATAATTTACTTCGAATAAGTTAGAGTGAACCAAACTATAATTTTACAAACTTTAAAATAGTTTTACTTTTAAGAGCTCTGGCGGCGACGACCATGGAGACAGGAAGATCTGGCTTCGCAGCTTCTTTTCCGGCGTAGATTCACTCCACGATGATGGCGGGGTAGGGTAGATCATTGTCTTCCCCTCATCCAGCGTCTTGTTTCCTCTGGATTCGATCTTTGTCGGTTCCGTCTAAAGCACGACATCCCGATCTCTTTATTCACTGTTTTTCTCCGGCCACCATTAACCTACTGTCGAGTTTCCTTTTGATTCTCTTCCGACCACTAGTTTTAACGAAGCTTTCCATTGGAGATCATTGCCATTGGAGATCGTCGTGACCCCATCACTGCGATCGTCTACGAGATCATCTGATCTCCGTTTAATCCCAGGTCTCTGTCTATTTCCGGGATCGTCTGTTTAGTCCCGGGATCATCTGATCATCGTTCTTTGACGACTGATCCCATCACTCATCGACAACTATTGCGTAACAGATCATCGTTTCTCTTCTGTAATGGTCCGTTCAAACTCTGCTCATATGGTAGAGGTGAGAGGCAAACTGAGTACCTATGACACTGAGGACGACGATGCACCAATACAACTCACCGAGCAAGATGCCTCTGTCTCTATTCGGGATTATAAGCTCTCCCTCATAGGAAAGATTTTAAACGCAAAGAAACAAACTGTGGAAAAGTTGATCCAGACCATGCCCGGGCAGTGGAAGATGCAGGATAAGATCACCGCCAACGATCTAGGCAACGGAAAGTTTCTTTTGAACTTTTCTAATGAGCAAGATCTCAACTCCGTCTTAGCACAAGGGCCGTTCCATTTTAATTTTTGCATGTTTGTGCTTGTCCGATGGGAACCGGTGGTCCATGATGACTATCCTTGGGTTATCCCCTTCTGGGTGGAGATCACTGGCATTCCTCTTCATCTGTGGACGATTGCGAACCTTCGAAACATTGGCAACAGACTTGGGCATGTTGATACGGTTGATCTCTCCGCTGGCCGCATGCTTATTGATATAGATTCAAGAAAGCCTCTAACTTTCACCAGGAAAGTAGCGTCACCGGGTGGAGATGAAGTTTCGATACAGATCACATATGAAAAACTGTTTAAGTACTGCAAGACCTGCAGAATGATGACACACGAAATGGCGTACTGCCCATTTGATGCGCCCATCCCGAAGAATCATGGTGTGTTCTCAAGGATTCATGAACCTGCGGTTAAAGATCACAGGCAGCCTTTGCTGCGAGATCAAACCCACTCGGATAATTATAAACGAGGACTCCAGGAGAGGCTGAATTATGAACCAGGCGGTTCTAACAGGGAGTCTCAGGCTTTACAGGCACACCGAAGGATTCATGTACGAGACATGACCATCGGGAAAGTGGTCTCATGAATGATGCACGGGCTGCGTACCGCCACATCCATGGTGGTGCTGCGAGCAAACAAAATAAGTCCTCGAAGATCACCTCGAGACCAACTTACAGAAGTTCTAGGTATGCTCCCTATGAGAGGAAAGGACCAACGCAGAGGTGGAAGGCAAGGAGCAACTCTGTTGATGGACATGAGCCTAGATCACGTCGGGAGTCTTCTGTTCAACGTTTCAGCTCTGGTGAAAATAATGGACCATCGACGGCTTTGGAAGACGGAGATACGAGAGCTGATAACCATTGGAGTAGTGGGAAAAGATTATCAAGTCAAATTGTAAGTCCTGCTCAGATGTTACATGATGACCACGTAACTAAACGTATCACTCCACGGCTACTCACTTACTCTCCTACGGAGAAGCTGGTGCCGATGGATGCTCAAATCATAGGAGCTTTACATGATTCTGAGGCCATGGATATAGGAGAGGAAGGAGGGGAGATGACGGTTGAGGAAGATGAGGGTGCGGATTTGCTAGGCGAGGAACTTTTGGAGATGGAGGCAAGCAACACCAAGAGCAAGGAGGAGGAGAGCAATAAGCTGGAAAAGGAGGAAGCTACACGTGAGAAGACCAGACAATTACCATCGAATAGAGGAGGAGGAAGAAGTCGGCTTCCGATGGGAGTTCAAAGCAAGAAAGGTGAATTCCTTCGTCGAGGATCACCAAGGGGGCGCAGGTCCTCATCTAAGGACTTGTCACACGCTGGAACGCAACGACCGGGCTCCTCAAGGAGTTCAAGAGACAGTGCACGTAAGAGTAATGGTATGGAGGGGTCCAAAATCTCCTCCCACTCTCATCAATGAAAACGCTCAGTTGGAACTGTCGAGGCATAGGGAGCAACCTCACAGTTCGACGCCTTACGGAGATGTGTCAGAAGCATCGCCCAGGACTTGTGTTCCTTTCTGAAACAAAGAATAGGAGGCTGCTGTTGCAAGACATTCAGGCCGACTTAGGATTTGATCGTGTTTTTACCGTTGAGCCACTTGGTCTCAGCGGAGGTTTAGCTCTTTTTTATAATGATGATTTTCAAGTTAATGTTTTATTTTCAAATAACAGAATGATTGACATTGAGGCAGTCATTGATGGAATAAAAGTCTTTATGACGTTTGTTTATGGGGATCCTGTTGTAGATCGAAGAGAGTTAGTCTGGGAACGCCTTACGCGTTTCTCAACAACAAGAAATGGCCCTTGGTTCATGATTGGTGATTTTAATGAAATAACGTGCCATGAAGAGAAGGAGGGAGGTGTCCAACGCACTGATAGTTCTTTCTTGCCCTTTAAGCAGATGCTTAGTGATTGTGGTATGCTGGACTTTCCCTTTACATGGAACATGCTATCTTGGGTGGGAAGAAGGGCAGGTAATTCTACCGTTCGATGTCGTCTGGATAGGGCGGTTGGCAATGAGGATTGGCATGAGAAGTTTTCCCATACCAAAGTGCAGTATATGAGATTATGGGGGTCGGATCATCGTCCGGTCCTTGCTGATATTCTTAAGAAGAAGCCACGCAGATCAAAAAAATTCAAATTTGATAAGAGATGGCTTCAAAATGAAGAACTTCGACAAATTATACTTGAAGGATGGAAGTCGCCAGATCTTCCACCGGAGGCGAGTATTACAGAACATATTGCAAGCTGTAGGCGAGCTCTATGTGATTGGAAAAGGCAACACAATCTGAATTCGGAGAAGAGTGTGGAGGAGCTTAAGGAAAAGGTAGACCGTCTATCATCGAATGATGATGCAACCACAGAGGAGATTGCAGCTGCCTTAAAAGAATTGTCGGACGCTCTTAAGGCGGAGGAGTTGTTTTGGAAACAGAAGTGCCGGGTATTCTGGTTGAGGGAGGGAGATAGGAACACTAAATTTTTCCATGCTCTTACGAAGCAGAGAAGAGCGAGGAATAGGATAACCCAACTAATTGATGCTGACGGAAATGTAGTGGAGGATGAGGAAGGATTGATAGCCATTGCTACAAGCTACTTCAGAAACATTTTCCAATCATCTAATCCAGAAGAGATAGAGGAAGCACTTTCTGAAGTTACGACTACAATTACGCCTGCGGATAATGCAGATCTAACACGACCGGTATCAGAATGGGAGGTGAAGCTGGCTCTTTTTGCTATGCATCCTGAGAAAGCCCCAGGCCCAGACGGGATGACAGCCCTTTTCTACCAGCAATTTTGGGATATAGTAAAGGATGATTTAACTCTTATGGTTAATCAATTTTTATTTCAAGGCACGATACCAGCTGGTCTGAACGATACTAATATATGCCTTATTCCAAAAGTAGAAAAGCCAAACCAGATGACTCAACTACGGCCGATTAGCCTGTGCAATGTTTGTTACAAGATTATCTCTAAGGTCTTATGCCAGAGATTGAAAAAGGTCCTACCAGATAGGATCTCTGAAACTCAGTCGGCTTTTGTTGCAGGGCGTCAGATTTCCGACAATATCATGATAGCTCAGGAGATGTGATATAGATAAATATTTGGGATATTTCCAAATATTTATTATTTATTTTATTAGTTATTTTAGATAATTATCTTTATTGTTTTAGGGTTTTATGGTTTTCATATATATAGGCTTCTTATGCCTAGAGTTGTATTCAGTTGATTGATTAATAATAAAAGAAGCTTTGCTTTATACCTTGATATAGATTTGATTCAATTCATCTATTTTAAGTTGCCTTGAACAAGATTCGATTAAATTCATCTTCTTCAGGAAGTTGGTCTCAAGAAGCTAACGAAAGTAACTCTTGATTGATCCAAGAACAGGTCTCGAAGAACCCTAAATTCTTAGATCGACCGTTCAATCTATCTATCCGCTACATCAGTTGGTATCAGAGCCGCGTTCCTTTGGTTTCTCAATCGAAGGCGATTCTGGATGTCATGGTGAGTATTAGCATCTATCCTATCCTGGACGAAAGTCCTTTTGTTGAGAGAGAAGAGAACCATGAGATCTATCGAGAGATCTATGGTGATCCAATCTATGATATATATGAAGACGATGTCCATCATATTGACTTTGTTTTCAAAGAGGGTTCCTTTGAAAATTCGCGTGCAAAGTTAGGGCGAAATCATATTGATGAAGATTTGATGCGTGCAAACTTTGTGCAAAAACAAATTTTTGAAGATTCAAGATATAATCAGATCCGTGCAAAAATCGTGCAGTATCAAGTTTTTGGAAAATTTCTGGAGATTCTGAGATGTGCGAAATTCGTGCAGATTTCTGATATTCTTATGCCAAGAATGAT
>CAKOAT010121599.1:952-43250 GCA_932364175.1 Eruca vesicaria subsp. sativa | reverse complement strand
CTTTGCTTTATACCTTGATATAGATTTGATTCAATTCATCTATTTTAAGTTGCCTTGAACAAGATTCGATTAAATTCATCTTCTTCAGGAAGTTGGTCTCAAGAAGCTAACGAAAGTAACTCTTGATTGATCCAAGAACAGGTCTCGAAGAACCCTAAATTCTTAGATCGACCGTTCAATCTATCTATCCGCTACATCAAGATGTTCCATGCCTTAAGGACGAAACCGAGTGGACGTAGTAAGAGGATGGCCATTAAGACAGATATGAGCAAGGCGTATGATCGGATGGAATGGTCATTCATTGAGGCCACCATGAGGAAGATGGGATTTTTCAGAAATCTGGATAAGCTGGATCATGCGATGTGTAACATCGGTTAAGTACAAGGTTCTTATGAATGGACAGCCAAGAGGGAACATTGTTCCAGAGAGAGGTCTTCGGCAGGGGGATCCTCTGTCCCCTTTCATTTTTATTCTATGCACGGAAGCGCTCGTTAGCCTTCTTAATCACGCTGAGAGTCAGGGAAAGATAACTGGGATGCGCATTACGCGTGCGTGCCCTTCGGTATCTCACCTACTCTTTGCTGATGATAGCCTTTTCTTTTGCAAGGCGGAGCCCCGTGAGTGTGAAGAAGTAATGAAAGTGGTCAGGAGATATGGTCAGGCGTCTGGACAATGTATTAACTTTGATAAGTCCTCTCTACTCTTTGGTAAGAGAATCGGACATGAGGTCAGGCAGGAAATTAAAGATACTCTTGGGATACAAAATGAGGCAGGAATGGGTACCTACTTAGGGATCCCAGAAGATATTAGCGGTTCGAAATGCAAGCTTTTTGCCTTCCTAAAGGACAAGCTCAGGAATAGGGTGAATGGGTGGACGGGTAGGTGGCTCTCTAAAGGCGGAAAGGAAGTAATGATAAAGTCAATCCTGCTCGCTCTCCCGACCTATGTAATGTCCTGCTTTTTACTCCCTCTGGAGATATGTGACGCTTTGGCTAGTGCCATTGCACGATTCTGGTGGAGTTCAAACCCACCGAGAAAAGGCATACATTGGTCGACATGGGACAAACTATGCCTATCCAAAGAGGAAGGGGGGATTGGCTTTAGGATGATACATGAGTTTAACCTGGCTTTGCTGGCTAAGCAGTTGTGGAGATTGGCTCAAAACCCAGATTCCCTGGTGGCTCGTATTATGAGAGGTAGATATTATCGTTTGAGCTCGCCTTTGCGAAATCTCAATGTTAGCAGCCCATCGTACGTATGGACAAGCATCTCGTCGGCACGAGAGTTGTTATTACTAGGGGTTCGACAGAAAATACACTCAGGTTATGAAGTGAAAGTATGGGAGGACCCATGGGTTCCAACAGTTCCAGCGCGACCAGCGTTCCCATCTGCTCCAGTGTTGCATCCGAACATGAGAGTGAGCGACCTCATTAATCAGGAAACGAAGGCATGGGATCTGGAGAGGTTGGCAAATTATGTTGATGCATCTGATATACCTCTCATAAGGAGTATGGCTGTTAGCTCAACACATCGTAGAGATACGTTTTGCTGGAATTATACAAGGAGTGGTCAATATACAGTCAAGTCCGGCTATTGGGTAGCGCGGAACATACTGCTGAAGAAGGAAGACGACATTGTGTGTGAACCTAGCATTACAAAGCTCCAAGCGCAGGTCTGGGAAGCCAAGGCTCCTCAGAAGATGTGTCATCTTATGTGGCAGATCATCACAGGCCATGTGGCGGTTACCGATGTTTTAAATCACAGGCACATGCGATGTGACAACATTTGCCCACGATGTGGAGAACCGAATGAGACAATTGCACATGCAATCTTTCAATGCCCACCTGCCTTACAAGCCTGGGCATTATCATCCATTCCTACCAGTTCAACCCTTTTTCCTTTACAGAGCATATACGCGAACATGGATTATCTATTCTGGAGGAAGAAGGCCTTCGCGGAACCAGAGCTGGGTAGGGATCCTTATCCTTGGTTGATATGGTATATCTGGAAGGCCCGGAACGATAAACTGTTCCGAGGAATTGACAGGGATCCTCTGGAACTAGCAAGGTATGCGGAAAGTGAGTGCCACGCTTGGTTCCAAGCTAACGAGCAGGAAATGGTGATAACGCAAGAAATCACAGTGCCAGAGGATCAGGTCATAAGCCTAGGAGATCTCTGCTTGATAGATGGTTCATGGAACTCTACGGATCAATTTTCAGGATGTGGCTGGAACTGGAGGGATAGCATGGGGAATTGTCAGTTGATGGGTATGCGTAATGTGAGTCGGGTAGAGTCGGCTTTGCACTCTGAGCTGGAAGCACTACGGTGGGCAATGGAGAACATGCTTCAACATTCGCCATGTCAGAGCTTTGGGACGGATTGCAAAGACTTGATAACGATGCTCAAGAATCCACAGGATTGGCCTAGCTTCTCGACGGAATTGGAGAGAGTATTGACGCTGCGTGTTTGCTTCCCGGAGTTTAAGATTTTTTATGTTCCTCGGTCTCAAAACACTGTGGCTGATTCTTTAGCTAAGACAGCTCGTTCCTTTTACCGCACTATGATGTATGTTGGTTGTTCTATTCCGGTCTGGATTCCCAGACCACCTCAAGCTTGAGTAATAGATCAGCCTTTCGTTGCCAAAAAAAAAAAAAAAAAAAAAAANCCGCACTATGATGTATGTTGGTTGTTCTATTCCGGTCTGGATTCCCAGACCACCTCAAGCTTGAGTAATAGATCAGCCTTTCGTTGCCAAAAAAAAAAAAAAAAAAAAAAACTATAATTTTACAAAAATAACTTAAATGTAGTGTTACCATTAATAATTGGAAATTTAAGATGAACCAAAAAGGAAGGAGACATGTCAATACCATCTGAAAAGCATGACCAGACTTCAAATTGAAAAGCTGGATTGGAGAATCCATTGTCGTATCATGCTCAAGTACAAAGAACACAACGAAACAATGAGATTTAGAAAAGTTTTCATCCTTTAATTTTTTTTTTTTTGGTCAAGAATGATGCAGGACGAGAATCTTTTAAAAAATCACTCATCCTAGTATTATTCTCGACTAAACATTCTTAAATACAAAGTTTTGATGGAATCTGATTCGTTAGTGCTAGTATGATCACACCTATTTTCATCTTTTATTTATAGTTTGAAAAATTAGGGATTATGGGAAGAATTAATTAATAACAGTGTAGTGGGACTGTGGGAGAGATGGCAAGAGAGAAGTAACTGAAATCTCTAATAAAAAATTTCAGTGAAGATTAGAAACGTTAAATGCGTCAATGCAAAAGAAGGAATGGAGAAAAAGGAGAGCTGCGAAGATAATTTCAGTATGGGTACAGTTGTTTCATTTAAATAGTATAGGTGGCCAGATGATATCGATCACTGTTCTCATGATGATTAGCAAAGTCTTGTGTCTCGTGGTGATTAGCGAGTCATATAATGTATAGTATATGATCCAATTGAAATCAACGTCAGAATTCAAATGTTCAAATCTAAACCCCTTGACGAAAAAGGGCAGATATGTTTGACCATCTTCAAAATTCCGGTCAATTCCTAAAATGGTGACGTGTCCGCATTGTCATAAATCTTTTGACTTTTGACCTTTTATAGACGTTGAGATATAGCCACGTGTAAAAAGGTCCGATCTGAACCGTTTGATCTTTTACTTACACGCGTGAGATTAGTTCCCCAATCCTTGGTCTCGTCTCCGTCTTTCCGGCGGTTCGATCTGTTTCTTTCTTTGACCAACTTTAGAAAAGAAACTTTTACAGAGCTTTTCTTCTTTCTTTCATTGAACACATTCCACAATACTTAAAAGAATCTCACTTCTTCTTCTCTTTATTTGTTCGGAAGTATCAGATTTTGTTCTGATTATCGTGATTAGGGTTATCGGGAGATATGATGAAAGCATCGTTAGGGAGGTTAAGGAGATTCGCATTGCCCAAGGTCGATGATGCGGTTAATATCGAAGAGATTTTTCCTACTGAACAGATTGATGGGCTTGCTCGAGCCTCCAAGGTACAAACTTTTTTTTCTTCGCTGGGTTGTTGCTTTTGAATGATGGATCGAGAGTTTCTGTGATCAAAAAGTGATTACCATTTTCTAGACCTAGAACTATGTCAAACTCCATAGAAACAAACTCTCGATTTTGTTTCAAATTCATCTTTTTAGCTTTGGTCTTTAACTTCTGATTTGATCTATCTAGTCTCATGAGCTCTTGCAAAAAAATATAAATTTTTTTTTGAAATTGACATAGCATGTTAGTTATGGAAATAAACTAAAATGGTAACTGGTGTTAGTTAGTTACTTGGTTGTTTTGTTTCCGGAATTAGACTGGATGATTCATTGAATTTGGTTTTTAGTGATAATTAGGTTTATAATTGGGTTATATGGTGTATGATAATAGCCTCTAAGTTATTTTACTCGTTACGGTTTCCAGGATATGCAAGAAATGAGAGAATATTATGATAGATTACTCTCTGTTGCTGCTGCCACCGCCAATAGCGCTTACGGTAAAATTTACAATTCAAATATTTCCTGTTTCCTTAGTCTTTTTATACACCCACTCTGGTTCATAGTTGAGCATTAATATATTATTAGTCACTTTTATTTTTCAGAGTTCTCTGAATCATTAGGGGAGATGGGTTCATGCTTGGAGCAAATCTCTCCGCATAATGATGAAGAAAGTGGTAAGTCTGTTTTTTGAGAATTCATCTGTCATGGATGGAAGCTTTGTTTTGTTCATGTCCTAACATTGGTTCTCCTTCTGCAGGTAGAATTTTACTCAAGTTGGGTCAAGTTCAGTTTGAGCTTCAAAAACTCGTTGACACTTATGTAAGTTGTATGTTGGAACACTGTACTTTTCCTGAAGCAATATGTATAATTGTGATTAAACTGAAACAAGTTCTTCTTTTGCCATTTTTTTTATCAGCGTTCTCAAATATTCAAGACTATTACACGACCGTCAGAATCACTTCTTAGTGACCTTAGAACCGTGGAGGTATGCTTTAGCTTTAGTCTAATTAACTTTATATATAAAAAAGCCAGAAAGTTTACGGTTTGAGCAAGAGTTAAAGCCCCAGTTGACGAAACAAAACCTTGATAAAGTTCGCTAGTATGCTAAATTTTTTCATTTTCTTTCCCTCTCAGGATATGAAGCAACAATGTGAAGAAAAGAGGTCAGTTATTTTCTGCAATGAAATATTTTCTTTTCTCAGTTATTTCATGCCTTAACGTTTTGAGTCTGATTTACAGAGACGTCGTTAAGAACATGATGATGGAGCATGTGAAAGGCAGTAAAGGGGAGAAACTTATGCGCCGACAGTTGGAGACTGCTCGTGATGAGCTACAAGACGAGGCCACTTTGTGCATTTTCCGTTTGAAATCTCTCAAGGAAGGACAAGCTCGGAGTCTCCTCACACAAGCAGCCCGCCACCACACTGCCCAGGTACTTTAGGTTACTATCTCTGTAACCAACTAATCTTCAGTTACTCAATTAGTGTCTTTTTTTTTTCTTTATAGTTCACTGCCTGAGTTAGTGTCTCTTATGCTTTCTTTCTTTAAAATTTTCATAGATGCATCTGTTCTTGGTTGGTCTGAAATCGCTTGAGGCAGTAGAGCAACAAGTGAGAGTTGCTGCAGAGAGACAACACATCGACTGTGAGCTCTCTGAAAACGAGAACGAAACGGAATGTAGTGAGGATGACCGACATTTTAACAGAGATGGAGAACTCAGTTTTGATTACATAACAAGTGAGCAAAAAGTAGAAGCTCTATCTACACCACAAGGATCGTTGAAGGTAATTTAAAACGTACCTGAATCTTCAGAGAAAAGCTTTATCCATATAAAATTCGCTCATATGATTGCTATATTCCTGTAGATTGATGACACAGATCTCTCGTTTCGACGCCCTTCCACAGTATGTCCTTTCTTAGATTTCATTACTTTTAGAAATTTCAATAGTATTAGGAATCCTGTGTTGAAGCCATGTTGGTTGATGCAGGTAAATGCAGATCATAGAGAAGAGAATCGGATATCATACCAAGATCGCAGAAGGAGCAGCCATTCAGCACCGTTGTTCCCACAAAAGAAGTCTGATTTAGCGGAAAAGCCGTCTGCAAATGCTTACGTATTACCAACTCCGGTCGGTTCAAAGTCCTCATCAATCTCCACGCAAGCAAACCACAGTCCACACTTATGGCATTCGTCTCCGCTTGAACCTATAAAAGCCGTTCATAAAGATGTGGAAAGCAACCTCTATTCCCGTCTTCCAAGGATGTCTCCTACTGCTTCACCTCCTCTCGCTTCCTCACCACGAATCAACGAACTCCATGAGCTTCCAAGACCACCGGGTCAATTTGCCCCTCCACGACGCTCTAAATCCCCTGGTCTGACTGGTCACTCAGCTCCTGTTAGCGCTTGGAGTCAAGAAAGAAGCAGTGTAGTTGTGTCCAAGAACATTGTAGCATCACCACTTCCGGTTCCACCTTTGGTTGTACCAAGAAGCTACTCTATACCTTCAAGAAACCAGAGAGGCATGGGTCAACAACCCTTGTCTGATTCGAACCAAAACAGAGTAGTGTCTCCACCGCCTCTGCCTCTAACTCCAGCGTCTCAGATCTCAGATCGCTGTCTCGGTCTCGGGTCGGGCAAGCTGCTCAGAGCGGTCAAATTAGAGGTAACGAACACTGTTTCTGTAATCTTGGAACTGCGAATTCTTCATCCATGATTTTAAGACATGAGTTGTTGTTTATATCAAACGCAGTGATTGGACGATGAAGCTTTGTAGTAGCTAGTGTGGCGTTTGATGAATACGTTGGTTGTATAAAGACAAAGACTCTTAAGTAAATATGGAAGCCAGATGTTTTGTAGGTTTTTAGTTTCTTAATCTCCTAATTTGTAACACTATACTGTTTTTTTTTGTTTCCCTTCTATAACTTTTTGTCACTTTGAAAAGAATTAGTTGTTGTTTTCTGAAACTGGGTTAATTTAGGAAATGTAGCCTTACAAAATCCATAAATATTATTTTGGGTTTAAAGCCAATAGTGAATAATATTGACGAGTATATATTTTTTTTTTTGGGCAACTATCCCTTGTACATTATTTGTGAAGTGATTTTGCCACATGTCTTCTCTACAATCAGTTTCACAAAAAAATGATGACATTTCTACTAGAATTGATGACATGGAATATGATTAAATATGATATGGACAATTGCATTTAATGTTGATATATATTTTTGGAAAACTTTATAGAATGTGGTAACAATTCATATATATTACATTTAATGTCGATTTATATTTTTGGAAATATTTTTAAAATATGGTAATAACTAATAAATCATCATTAAAATAAATATATACCAATATGACATTAAAAATTTCGAAAATATCATTTAATTATATATTTTAAAAATATACAATTTTATTACAAAAATTTCAAAAATGTATACATTTTTTGAAAATTATTAAAATTTTAATCGTAAATTATTAATTTCTTATATATTTAAAAATTTAATAAATATTGTCTAATTTTAACTTTTGATAATTATAAAATTTTCTACAAATTTATTTAATATATTTAGTTAAAATAAATAGATAAAAAATTATCTAAGATTATAATTTTAAATATATACATGCATATTCTTAAATATAATTTAAAATAAACAAAAATATTTTTATATTACTTTTTATGTTTGATTAAAGAAAAATTTGTATTAAAATAATGATAAGAAAAAGAACTCATAAATAATTATTAAGATAATAAATAATATAATAGTAGAAATATAAATATAATAATATTACAAATATTGAAATATTTTTAAGTGTATTTTTATAATTATATATTATTTACTAATAAATTCTTTTTTTCAAAATTTAATGCATTTTTTTTTAAATTAAAATTTTGTAATCCCAATACCATTAGCTTTATTTATAATATCTATAAATTTTAGAAATATTATTTAGTTTATATTCTGATAATTATATATCTAACAAAATTTTCTCTTAATAATATAGAATCTGATTTAATATAATTTAAACAAAAGATAAAAGATACATATATATTATTAAATATAAATTTAAGAATTTTTCTTTTTAAGATATACCTAAAAAAAAGTTTTAATCACAAATATAGACCTAAAATAAAAAAAGACCAAGATAGACTTAAATGTTTTATCAAAAATAAGTAAATATACACTTATATCCTTTGGGTTAACTAATCGTAAACCTTTTAGTTTAAAGTTGAGGAGTGGGGTTTGGGGGATAGGATTACAATTTTTTTTTTTTAAAAATTGAAATTTTCAAAATAAAAAATGTTGTTTTGGTCATTTTAGTTTTAATATCTATTTTTGTGAAAAAAACTAAAAAAATTCTATTTGAGAGAAGTGTTCTATATTTAAATAAAACTGTTTATTTTCTCTTAATTTTTACATATAATTAATGTAAAATTAATAATGTAATAATATAATAAATTTAAAAATTAATTAAATTTTATTTTTAAATAGAAATTTATTTTTAAAATTTTTATTTCTGCACATGGTGTAGAAAACCACCTAGTTGACTAGTATTTATGTTTTCATTTATGAGAAGTGGAGATGACATTACTTATGTCATGTCTGTTTTCTAGTAGATCGAGTATATGTTCCACTATTACTAACAATTAGGTGACTTTCCGTGCTAATTCATCGATATAGATATTTTTAAAGTAAATATATAATAATAGTCGATTACTATTTAGTTGTAATTTTAAGTTAATTTATAATTTGTATGCATTATTTATATTAATAATATTATATTACTTTAACTATACTATAATTTTATATATGTTATATCTAGTCAATTTTGTTGTGTTTACGGTTGATTTAGTTATCATTTAGATAAATTGGATTGCATCTCTGAATCAAGTGTAATATTTTAAAAATATATTAATTTTTAATTAATTACTTATTTGCATATAGTGGGTGTTGTTTTAGATATATAAATATATTTTAGCAAAATTATGTACAATTTAAGATATAATATATTTAGAATGAATTAAAAATTAACTAAAGTATTTGATTCCAAAATACGTAAATTAATATAACGATAATATTCTAAAGTCTCATGCCTATATAAATTTTACAAGAAAATTAAAATTGTAAGAGTTGGTTAATATTTATTTTCGTTTGTTAATATGTTTTGAGTTATCCTATGATCAATAGAAGGTTACATGCATAAGTAGTTGATACATTTTTTGGAAGCTCATGAACACATATCAATATTTACAATAATTAAAATATATATAAATTCTGAATAACTTTATGCTTTAGATTTATTGAATGTAAACTGAAATTTATTTTAAATAATCTTAAAATTGAGAATTCTGATTTTCTTTGGTATTTTGATTATAGTTATATTTAGTTTCACAAACATAAAACCATAAAATTTAAAAGAAAAACTAATATTAAGAAAACAAATAATTTTAATAATGATAAAATATCATATATCTACCTCATTAAACTAATTGTTAATTATTTGATCAAGCGATGTTTATTGTTAAATTTAATTTTAGTTTTTAATATCTCTTACAACAAACAATACACAAAATTGTGATTGTATTTGAAAATAATATTATATAAGTAAAATATAATTTATAGATGATTTTATGTAATTGAAAGATATCATAGTCAACTAAATATATGAAAAATAAATAAAAAATTTCAATAATACTAATTATAAACTATTTTTATTACTCTAAAAGTATATTTATGTTATGTAAAAATATTTTTAAATTTATTATTACTATTTTGTGAACTTTCCTTTTTTATGAAATCATATTATATATAGATATATTTTTTTTGTTTTCAGTTTGTTTTTATGACTTTATAAAAAAATTATTTTTATTACATATATTTTTAGAAATTTTTGAAAAGGAAAGTAAACAAAAGAATTAATAATACTATTTTTAACTATTTTTAATCTATTAAGGGTATCAGTGTAATCAACAATCGTGATAGTGAACATGAGATCAACACATAGGATACTGACTTCTCAAATAATATTATAGAGATGAGTTCTGTTTATTAAGCCTACTAAGAGTAGAGGATATATAACTAACTGTGCTCTTCTTTTTTCTTTGAGAATTAACTGTGCTCTTCTCCTTTAATTTAATACATTCTTTTGTTATTTCTTAGTTTAAGTAATATTTCTAGTGCCTAATTTTACATTAAAACTACTGTTACATTTTAAGATGTTGATATGTGAGTTGAGTGAGACCAAAAATAGCTCAAATCCAATTTCACTTTTTAATTACAAAATAGAATAAATGGAATTATAGAGTAAAAGACACTTCAATCCAATTTCATTTTTTTCTCTATAATAGAGTTTATTCCATAATTGGAATAATTTATTGTTTTTTTGTTTATTACTGTAATATCCCTAATCAGAAGTCCCAAGTCAACGACCCAGGATCGACCAAGACTTGCTGTGGGATGGTACTAGAAGTGAGGAATAGAGGTTCAGTCGAAGCAAATTGGAGGTTGGTCGAGTAAAATCCAGAGTTAGTCAAGTAGGCAGAACCAGAGCTTCGATATGGGCGTGGCCGAGCACGGTGAATTTTAAAAGTCTTCAAATCAAGTAAGGATTGATCCTAAACATCATTATATGATATTCTAAGACATTTGGTCGAGTTAGAATGGAGTTGGACCGAGCCAAAATGGAAGATGGTTGATAGAGGTTCAGAGATGGTCTAGGCGAGAATCTAGCCGCGGGTGAAGATCGGAAAAGTGTATTTTCATTCCGAAATCATGGGAATCGATCAAGTATCAGCCTAGGAGTATTATGAAAGCTATCCAAAGACATTTTGAGGATTTTGGTCAAGACAAAACAAGGTTGGTACCAAGGTGGTCCGGAGGAAGGCCGGATTAGCCGATATGGTCAAAATGAGCAAGCTAAGAGCCAAAGAAGCCAAATCGAGTTGTGCCATCATGGTTTAAGAATTCAATGGAGTATTTGGAGCAATTCTTGAAATTTTGGAAAATGTCAACTCAGAGGTCAAAGTCAACAAAAGTCCGAAGAGAGAGAGAATGCCTTATTGATCCACATAGGCGTCTGGGTGGCCCAATAGGAGCATGCCACGTGTAGGGGACCAATTTCCTTCAAACCTGTAGTAGAAAGAGGATAAATTAAGGAGTCTAATGGTAGAAGAATCATGGCCAAAACACATTTAGAGAGAGAGAAATCATGAAGACACTTTTTAGACCCATAATGGGCCTTAAGTGATCATGGAAGTTTTGGGCAAAGGAATTCATCAAATTCCTTCAAAACTTTTCATCTAAATTCCATAAGAAACCCATGAAGTGTGCTGGAGTGGGCTAAACCCCAAGAATTTCAAGTTTGGAGATTAAAGGCCCATGAAGCCCAAAAACCCCCATTTTGCCAATTTTAAAAATAAGAGGAAGGGAGTATGGAAACATGTCAGGCACGAAAACGAGTATTTATTGGTTCATAAGAATCACATGGAGGTCTAGGAAGGCTAGGGAAACAAGGCTATGGAGTAGATTTGGTATGTGTTCACCAAAGGAGCCATTTTGGAGTTAAAATGTGATGTGGTAGCAACCTGAGCTAAGAAGTGAATTTCGTACTGCGATTTTGTACACTGAATTTGGTCAGCAAGGTAGTAAACATTCTAGAAGATGGGACGTTTTGAAGCCGGATCAATGTATTTGCATGCATGCATGAATTTGGAGCTTAAAATGGTAACATGTGTTCCACCATGAATCTTGTGTTCACACACGGAATTTTGGCTATAAATAGGACCCTTATGCTTCAGTTATGAGAGTTTTTAACCCCTGAACCTTTCTCTCTTAGTCGTGACCATAGCTCCCTTTAGAGTGAGAAAGTGACCAAAAACGATAAATTTTCCCTAAGTATGTGAGGTGAGTGTGGAGGCTCTTTGCGTGTGTTCTCCTTAACCTAGGAGGTGCTGTGGTGTGCTAGGAAGGGTGGTAAGAGTTTTGGTTGTGGTTAGAATCCGTTTCTCCCTTTTAGCCGTGAGCCCCATTTTAACCGGTTTTGGTGTTAACCTTAGGTCTTTGGCTTTTGGAGGTCTTTGCGGCTTCTGAAGACCTTAGGTGGGTTCCCTTAGGGTGTGGGAGTGTTGTGTGTGACTAACCGTGTGTGGTTGCAGGTGGAGAGCTTGGGCCGTGAGGTTCCCGAGCCGGGAATAGCTATGCGGTTCCATGTGTGTGTGCGTGGGGAGTTGGTAAACCCCATGCAGGTGTTGTGTGTTTATGCTTAATTGCATTGTGAATTAGGTTGATAGAATGGTGTGCTAAAACCGTGGTTAGGTTGGTAGTACATGCATGCATTGTGTCGTGATCATCTAGATTTTGTGAAGATGATATTGCTTAGGGTGTAGCAAGATTATCTAGATGTTTATATGCATGCGTTGAACCGCAAGAGATTGAGAGTGTCTCCCTCTTGTCGGGTGTGTTGCCGTTTTAGCATGCNCTTAGGGTGTAGCAAGATTATCTAGATGTTTATATGCATGCGTTGAACCGCAAGAGATTGAGAGTGTCTCCCTCTTGTCGGGTGTGTTGCCGTTTTAGCATGCATGGTTTTGTTAAGGTGATAGATTCATGCATACATTGTGGTTTGTGTAGTATGCGTGTGGTATTGGGGTTAGTGAGACTCTCTCTTACCCGTGTGTTGTGTTAGACCGGTGAGGGTCTTGTTCCGGGTAGAGTCTTAGGTGTGTCTCACTAGCTGGGTGTGGTGAGACTCTCTCTTACCCGTGTGTGTGTTAGACCGGTGAGGGTCTTGTTCCGGGTAGAGTCTTAGGTGTGTATCGCTAGCTTAGTGTGTTTTGGATGGGTGCGGGTCTAGACCAGGCTGCGTGTTGGTTAGAGGTGGAGCTCTCGCACGCTGTGTGTGTTTGGTTTTTTAGAGCCTTGGGTCTAGACTAGCACGAGTGCTAGCGTGGTGATGGGTTGTTGCCCATGTACACTTAGTCCGGATGCGTGTGTGTTGGGTTGTAGCCCTCACGTGTGTTTTTGTGTGAGACGCAACGGACTAGTGTGTGGTGTGTTGGATGTTAGCCTACCCTCCATGGTTCGTCAACGGAAAGTGGGTAGCGCCCATGGACGAACACTACGGGACGCCGTGGCCCCGGGTGAGTGTGTGATCGGGTGTAGCCGATTTCCGGGAGAGACCCAGGCCATGTGACTTGAGTGTTTGTGGTCGTGGAGTAGGGAGGGGACAAGGGCGACTCCAGTAAGGGATTCCTGGACGAGATAGGCCGTCCGAAACGAGTGGTGTTTTATCTTTTTGTTTGAGTCTAGGCGTCGAGTCTAGATTGGGGGTTTTGGTGTCCTTGTCTCGGGATGAGACTTGGCGTGTTAGTGCACTGGTGTGCACGGTCTAATTTTGTGGCATTGCTTGTCCGCTCTTGCATTGCATTGTAGAGTTGCATTATTGTTTGTTGCTTGAGCATGGGCTAAGGGGGGACCGTTGTTGTTGTTTTGCTTTGGGAGCTCGCTGGGTAATTTATGATTACTCACTCCCCCTTTACTATGCAGGTAACCTTAGAAGGAAGGGCGTTGCGGGGTCAGAGGACGGTGCCAGGCGTAGTTTCGTGTTGTTGTTTGCAAGGACGAAGATGTTTCTGTTTAATTTGGTTTTACTGTTTATGGGTACCCTTTTCTCGTGTTTTCACTTGTGTTTTTATGCTTTCGCACTCTGAGGACAAGTCGAGTTCCCGAACTTTGTAAAATAAATAAAACTTATGTTTGTATATTAAAATCCCCGCTGTACGCTGATATTTAGTTTAGTCCGAACTTACACAACTCTCGACCAAGGTACGGGTTGGCCGACCTTAGGCCGAGGTCGAGAGGGGCGGGTTAAGTGGTTGGTTTGGTCGAGACTTTGGATTTGGTCTAAGGTTTTGGTCGAATCGATTGCTTTGCTCGCCAACTTGTGACGCTTCCGGGTCGTCTTGGGTTAGTCCGACCTAGGACGGTTCGGGGGTGTTACAAATGGTGGTATCAGAGCATGGTTGTATGATCATGCGTTCGTTCACGGGTTTTTAAATGTTTTATCGAGTCAAAAGGAGTCGCAAACAACATCATTAGGGAACTGGCACGTCCTCTGCATAAGGATTAGGCATGTTAGGTTAGTCCTTGGGAATTTAGGACCTTACCTTTTGCTTGTGTGCAACTTCTGGTGCAGGTAGCCGGCAGGTTGGAGGTGGCAAGAGATTGAGGAATGTGGTACGGTTGAGGAGGAATGGGCAATCTTCTGGTACGGCTGGGTATGATGGGTCAAGTGAGCCAAGCTCGTCTAGTGACTCCAGCGAGTACGAATCCGACTCCAACTTCGAGGACGAGAATGTAGTTGAGAGCAGTGAGAGTTCTCATGAAACCGGATCATCTGAGTTCGCGGAGGCGGAAGCGCTTGAAGACGTTCAGAAGGAGTCAGACCATTTAGAAGGCATGAACTTCTTTCATGGTGTGGGAGCCTATTCACCAGCATTATCCGACTCTTTCGACTGGATGTATGGCGAAGGAAATGAGTTCTGGGTACCAATGGATATCAGCTCATCAGACGTTGAGATCATAGAACCATCACCCCCGGAGATCATTGAGATATCATCCGACAGTACAGTGGCGGTTAACATCATCGACATCAGTTCTCGCGAGACCAGTCCCTTCATTCCGATGCCAGCATGGAGTCCATTATCACTCGGAGGATCTCTTGACCTCAGCATGGAGAGTTTTGGACAGACCTCGGATCCCTACTACGACTACCATTATGCGCCATTACCATCAGAATCACCACCGGTTAACCAAGAGGTCGGACCAGAGAATGAAGAAGCGGATAGGGAAGTTCAGCAGGAAGCCAGAGGAGAAGATCAGAAGTTGGAGGATACTCAGAGTGGAGCGGTTAAGGAAAGTGGAGAGCCATCACGGGATGCAGCACCGGATTTGAACCAGTTCGCAATATGTACCAGTTGTATTGGACACAGACATTTCGTAAGGGATTGCCCATTAGCTCGCGTTGTTCGCACTGTACCCATCTCAGTCGTTCCACCTGCTAGCCCTGCACGGTCATCTTTGTCTGCCGCGGGAGGATGAACCGTAGGAACCATAACCTTGGTAGGAACCCTCGTCATGGAGCTCGCTAGAGCTGAGGTAAATGGGTTCTAGATCCTTCTCTTTGCATGTTGTGTTGTCAATTAATTGTTGCATGCATCGTAGAGTTTTGTTGTTGTGGATTGTTGCATTGCGTGTGCAATCTGGTTTTAATTTTGTGTTGTGAGCTGTGTGCTCGGGGTAGCAAGTGTAGTCTAGAGGAGTAGACCTTGCTAAGTNGTTGTTGTGGATTGTTGCATTGCGTGTGCAATCTGGTTTTAATTTTGTGTTGTGAGCTGTGTGCTCGGGGTAGCAAGTGTAGTCTAGAGGAGTAGACCTTGCTAAGTTGTGGTAGTGAGCCTTTTGTTTAGGGTCCTTGTTGTGTTTAGTATGTGTGAACCCTAGAGTTCAGGAAACCGACCCTTATTTATAGCCATTGTTGTGTTGAGAATAAGTGTGGTGTCGGAAGGACACGAACCAAGACATGGGTATTGGGAACTTATGTGTGTGTACCATGGGAACCAGAGTCGACATCAAGTGAAGATCCGTAAGGAATGTGCATAGGTTCAGAATCGACCTTGGTTGGGTCCGAAGACGTCAGTGTACAAGTTCAGTATCCTCAGTATGTGCGGGCATAGGTTGTATGCGGTGTGTATGAAGCTGGAATGGTTGTATCGTGAGTCAAGATTCAAGGTCGGTATTATGAAGATTAGAGAAGTGTGAAGCAAGTGCCGACATGAAGCATGATTATGATCGAACCATATTAGGAAAGACCGGAGTTATTAATGGATGTGTTCGAGAAGTAAGAGTAATAGAGGCAACTGTGGTGAAGACCAGTGGTTCCTGTGCAAAGGTTCCGAGTTGTCAATGTCGTCGGTAGGGTGCAGACTTAGAATGATTAGCGTTGGGGATCAATATTCAGAATCAGCTTGGTAGCGGTCAGTGTAGTATTGCAAGTTCAGAGCCATTGATGATGCGATCACCTGGGGAGTGTAGAGTCCAAGTCGTCAGCGGTATGGTTGTCTGGAATCTATAAGAGTCAAAGTCATTTGTGGTTTCAAGGTTTGAGAAGTGCCAGAGGCATCAGTAGATGCGAATGATGGAAGCTTGGAAGTGAGAAGGCCCAGAGGAGTCCAATACAATAGCAAATGGCGGTATCTCAAGGGAGTGCAGAATTTCTTTGAAAAGAAGTGTCCGAGGTTTCCTTGAAGATTATCAAGAGGAAGATCAAGACGGAAGAGACTTAGAAAGAGTCCAAGAAAGTATGAAGCTCAAGAGCAGAAGAGAGATGTCCGATGGAAGACCGATCCGAAGAAGTCTTGACGTGAAGCCTAGGAAAGAGTGTTGTGATGAGGATAGAGAGTGAAGTTCAAGCTTGGATCTGGCGTGTGTATTGGTGATCAAGACTAAGTTGTTTCCTAAGGAGGGGAGACACCAAGTAAAGACCAAGGAAGAGGAAGAACAAAGCTTAGGTAGAGGAGCAATCAAATCGTGAAGGAAGAGAATGGTGTTACCATGGGCTAAATGGTGGTACCTCAAGTCAATTGATGGTAAGTCGTCGGTAGCAGCAGTAACGGGTGATATAGAGGTTTGGAATTTGGAGAAAAGACCAAAGAAGCCTGATGAAGCGGAAGAGTGAGTTAAAGCAAGAGAAAGCAAGAACCAAGGAGAGAAGACCGGAGAATGGAGACCAATCAGGGAGAGCGCAGTGGAAGCAAGGTGGAAGAAGAGATGAATCAAAAGGTGGAACCAGGATCAAATGGCGGAAGCAAGGTACGACGTCAGAAACGGTGAACTCGGAAGTAGATCAAGGAGGCCAAGTGAAGCAAGTAAACCTGAGGAATGAACCAGGAACCAAGAAGAAGGTGGAAGATAGATGGTGAAAGCTCAAGGCATGAAGCAGTTAGAAACAAGCTGAAGAAAATTAGTAAAATGGCAGTATAAGCGAGAAATGTCTTGGGAATTCGAGGACGAATTCATTTAAGGAGGGGAAAATGTAATACCCCTGATCAAAAGTCCCAAGTCAACGAAAGTCAACGACCCAGGATCGACCAAGACTTACTGTGGGATGGTACTAGAAGTGAGGAATAGAGGTTCAGTCGAAGCAAATTGGAGGTTGGTCGAGTAAAATCCAGAGTTGGTCAAGTAGGCAGAATCGGAGCTTCGATATTGGCGTGGTCGAGCACGGTGAATTTTAAAAGTCTTCAAATAAAGTAAGAATTGATCCTAAACATCATTATATGATATTCTAAGACATTTGGTCGAGTTAGAATGGAGTTGGACCGAGCCAAAATGGAAGATGGTCGATAGAGGTTCAGAGATGGTCTAGGCGAGAATCTAGCCGCGGGTGAAGATCAGAAAAGTGTATTTTCATTCCAAAATCATGGGAATCGATCAAGTATCAGCCTAGGAGTATTATGGAAGCTATCCAAAGACATTTTGAGGATTTTGGTCAAGACAAAACAAGGTTGGTACCAAGGTGGTCCGGAGGAAGGCCGGATTAGCCGATATGGTCAAAATGAGCAAGCTAAGAGCCAAAGAAGCCAAATCGAGTTGTGCCATCATGGTTTAAGAATTCAATGGAGTATTTGGAGCAATTCTTGAAGTTTTGGAAAAGGTCAACTCAGAGGTCAAAGTCAACAAAAGTCCGAAGAGAGAGAGAATGCCTTATTGGTCCACATAGGCGTCTGGGTGGCCCAATAGGAGCATGCCACGTGTAGGGGACCAATTTCCTTCAAACCTGTATTAGAAAGAGGATAAATTAAGGAGTCTAATGGTAGAAGAATCATGGCCAAAACACATTTAGAGAGAGAGAGAAATCATGAAGACACTTTTTAGACCCATAATGGGCCTTAAGTGATCATGGAAGTTTTGGGCAAAGGAATTCATCAAATTCCTTCAAACCTTTTCATCTAAAGTCCATAAGGAACCCAGAAAGTGTGCTGGAGTGGGCTAAACCCCAAGAATTTCAAGTTTGGAGATTAAAGGCCCATGAAGCCCAAAAACCCCCATTTTGCCAATTTTAAAAATAAGAGGAAGGGAGTATGGAAACATGTCAGGCACGAAAACGAGTATTTATTGGTTCATAAGAATCAGATGGAGGTCTAGGAAGGCTAGGGAAACAAGGCTATGGAGTAGATTTGGTATGTGTTCACCAAAGGAGCCATTTTGGAGCTAAAATGTGATCTGGTGGCAATCTGAGCTAAGAAGTGAATTTCGTACTGAGATTTTGTACACTGAATGTGGTCAGAAAGATAGTAAACATTCTAGAATATGGGACGTTTTGAAGCCGGATCAATGTATTTTCATGCATGCATGAATTTGAAGCTTAAAATGGTAACATGTGTCCCACCATGAATCTTGTGTTCACACATGGAATTTTGGCTATAAATAGGACCCTTATGCTTCATTTATGAAATTTTTTAACCCCTGAACCTTTATCTCTTAGTCGTGACCATAGCTCCTTTTAGAGTGAGAAAGTGACCAAAACCGATAAATTTTCCCTAAGTATGTGAGGTGAGTGTGGAGGCTCTTTGCGTGTGTTCTCCTTATTCTAGGAGGTGCTGTGGTGTGCTAGGAAGGGTGGTAAGAGTTTTGGTTGTGGTTAGAATCCGTTTCTCCCTTTTAGCCATGAGCCCCATTTTAACCGGTTTTGGTGTTAACCTTAGGTCTTTGGCTTTTGGAAGTCTTTGCGGCTTCTGAAGGCCTTAGGTGGGTTCCCTTAGGGTGTGGGAGTGTTGTGTGTGACTAAACGTGTGTGGTTGCAGGTGGAGAGCTTGGGCCGTGAGGTTCCCGAGCCGGGAATAGCTATACGGTTCCATGTGTGTGTGCGTGGGGAGTTGGTAAACCCCATGCAGGTGTTGTGTGTCTATGCTTAATTGCATTGTGAATTAGGTTGATAGAATGGTGTGCTAAAACCGTGGTTAGGTTGGTAGTACATGCATGCATTGTGTCGTGAACATCTAGATTTTGTGAAGATGATATTGCTTAGGGTGTAGCAAGATTATCTAGATGTTTATATGCATGCGTTGAACCGCAAGAGATTGAGAGTGTCTCCCTCTTGTCGGGTGTGTTGCCGTTTTAGCATGCATGGTTTTGTTAAGGTGATAGATTCATGCATACATTGTGGTTTGTGTAGTATGCGTGTGGAATTGGGGTTAGTGAGACTCTCTCTTACCCGTGTGTTGTGTTAGACCGGTGAGGGTCTTGTTCCGGGTAGAGTCTTAGGTGTGTCTCACTAGCTGGGTGTGGTGAGACTCTCTCTTACCCGTGTGTGTGTTAGACCGGTGAGGGTCTTGTTCCGGGTAGAGTCTTAGGTGTGTATCGCTAGCTTAGTGTGTTTTGGATGGGTGCGGGTCTAGACCAGGCTGCGTGTTGGTTAGAGGTGGAGCTCTCGCACGCTGTGTGTGTTTGGTTGTTTAGAGCCTTGGGTCTAGACTAGCACGAGTGCTAGCGTGGTGATGGGTTGTTGCCCATGTACACTTAGTCCGGATGCGTGTGTGTTGGGTTGTAGCCCTCACGTGTGTTTTTGTGTGAGACGCAACGGACTAGTGTGTGGTGTGTTGGATGTTAGCCTACCCTCCATGGTTCGTCAACGGAAAGTGGGTAGCGCCCATGGACGAACGCTACGGGACGCCGTGGCCCCGGGTGAGTGTGTGATCGGGTGTAGCCGATTTCCGGGAGAGATCCAGGCCATGTGACTTGAGTGTTTGTGGTCGTGGAGTGGGGAGGGGACAAGGTCGACTCCAGTAAGGGATTCCTGGACGAGATAGGCCGTCCGAAACGAGTGGTGTTTTATCTTTTTGTTTGAGTCTAGGCGTCGAGTCTAGATTGGGGGTTTTGGTGTCCTTGTCTCGGGATGAGACTTGGCGTGTTAGTGCACTGGTGTGCACGGTCTAATTTTGTGGCATTGCTTGTCCGCTCTTGCATTGCATTGTAGAGTTGCATTATTGTTTGTTGCTTGAGCATGGGCTAAGGGGGGACCGTTGTTGTTGTTTTGCTTTGGGAGCTCGCTGGGTAATTTATGATTACTCACTCCCCCTTTACTATGCAGGTAACCTTAGAAGGAAGGGCGTTGCAGGGTCAGAGGACGGTGCCAGGCGTAGTTTCGTGTTGTTGTTTGCAAGGACGAAGATGTTTCTGTTTACTTTGGTTTTACTGTTTATGGGTACCCTTTTCTCGTGTTTTCACTTATGTTTTTATGCTTTTGCACTCTGAGGACAAGTCGAGTTCCCGAACTTTGTAAAATAAATAAAACTTATGTTTGTATATTAAAATCCCCGCTGTACGCTGATATTTAGTTTAGTCCGGACTTACACAACTCTCGACCAAGGTACGGGTCGGCCGATCTTAGGCCGAGGTCGAGAGGGGCGGGTTAAGTGGTTGGTTTGGTTGAGAATTTGGATTTGGTCTAAGGTTTTGGTCGAATCGATTGCTTTGCTCGCCAACTTGTGACGCTTCCGGGTCGTCTTGGGTTAGTCCGACCTAGGACGGTTCGGGGGTGTTACAATTACTCAATTATTGAATAGGATTGGAACTTTTTTACTCAAAATTCCTTTTTATTCTATTATGGAATAGGATTGGAAGCTTAATACACATGCGAGAAACTAGATAAATATATACCTTAAATGTAGAAGTCGACCAAAGTATTACAATTCCATAACTTTGTCTCTGTTTTTTTTCCCTTCTTTTCAACAATGATATGTTTGCTAGTTAGTTCACATGGAGGAGAATAAGAAGAAATTTTAATTGGGTTAAAAATTGCAGGTCTGAAACTCTTCTTTACATTTTCTTCTAGTCTAGTTAAAACATGTTTTTAAAATATTGGTGTCAAGATCAGCTTACTTAGATTATTTTATTTTCAGTCAATTTTACATGCTTATTCTCTTATTTGCTTACTTTTTTTCATTTTTATATCCATTATAGGTTTTGGTTGTTGAGTCAAAAGAAAATCAGAGTTTTATAAAGTGTGGAGGATGTAGATTGTATTTTGAGTGGCAATCTTCCTATTGCTATGTAATTAAGTGAATTTTGATGATAATACTCACATTTAATTAGGAAAAAATTCATACTACATTGATAAAACAAAATGATAAAGGTTGCGAAAAGATTGCACAAGCTTAGTACAATCTTATTAAAATCTTATCTTGTTATATGATAAGTTGTTTTGGTTATATTACAATCTTATCTTCAGTTAGAAATTGTGTTCTCATTTTTCTTTCTCACGTTTCTTCTTCTTTCCGCATCCTAAATCAAATCGATTATTGTTTCTTTTGGTTTCGTAGTATTCTTTGCAAAACTGGTTATGTATTCATCATCATAAGCATCAATCTAGGCCGCGATGAGCTCAAATCTGATTCCGAATACTCAAGGCATGGATCAATACGAGAATCCATACTTTCTCCATAGCTCCGAACATGTAGGCTTGGTCTTGGTTTCAGATCGTTTCACATATGGCGTGTAGTTACAATCATGGCATATATTGGTTCGAATGGCTCTCAACGCTCGTAACAAGCTTGGATTCATTAGTTGCAGGAATCCTAAATCTCTGGATAATCATAGATATTTTGGATCTTGGTCTAGGTGTAATGATATGGTAGCTATTTGATTAATGACTTTATATCAAATAAGATAGGCTAGAGTCTCTTGTTCATGTCAACTATTGAATCAATCTGGAAAAACATGCTATCACGTTTTAAGCAAATGATGCTCCACGTGTGCATGAATATAATAATAGTTGAGTTGCATTCAACAAGGATCAATGGATATCAGCACATATTACACTGATTTGGTTGCTCTTTGGAAAGAGTATAAAACTATGTTGAGATAACAGTTTGTACTTCTGGAAAGTGTGAGTGTAATGCAACTAAGTTATGGGAGCGCCTTCAATAATAAAATCGTGTAATTAAATTCTTCATGGGCCTTATTGAAGCTTTTGAACACACTCATCTTCACATCTTGATACTCAAACTAATTCCATCCATTGAAGTTGTTTTCCATCTGATTATTCACGATGAAAGGCTTAAGTCCATCAAACCAAATTTAACTCCAATTAATGTTGTTTATCAGAGCTCTGGTCCAAATGAAGCTCCTCTATATGATGTTCTTACTACAATTCTTTTTTTTTTCTCTGCAACTCACACAAATATTTGATGTTGTCCTAAATAAAGGCCTCTTTGTACCTATTGTAGTTAACTTAGACATGTTATGACCAAATATTTTAAGCTCCATTGCTATCCTCCTGGTCACTTGAACAACAAGTCTTCTGCTTCTTCTGCTAGATATATGTCATCTTCATCTGGCTTTATTCCATGAAAACATAATAGTTTTCATCCATGACCACAAGTTCTAAACAATTCCCATCCACAACAACAACAATTCTACAAGACTAATTCTGTTGCAAGCGTTGTTGTGTCTCAGTTGCACTCTCAATTTATAGGACAAATGGATAAATAGCAACTCCAATCTTTCCTACACCAGGTACAAGTTTTTGTAAACCCTTTAGTGAATGCAACTTCTAACCCATAGTCTTTAATAAGTGAGAATGGATACATGCCCCCTCAACCCTTATGTGTTGATGTTGTTTAAATCTGCAATAAGTTTCAAGAAATCATCAATGTTTCTGGTCGATAGTCCTCGTGTCTTGTATTCAGAAGGAATAAAATTTGAGCTGGCAATGAATTATTAGGTAAAGTCTTGGCCATGTAAAAACGATCAAGAAGCTCCCAAACTTGAGCGGCTGAAGTGCACTTGTCAGTTTACGAAGAAGAACGTGATCTCCTACACTCATAAGGATCAGATCCATTTCTTTCCCATCTCGTTCCAGTCTTATAACCTCTTCTTGAACTTTTTTTATTCTTTGAATCTTCATCGTCTTCTTCATCCTTTTTTGTTATTGAGGATTTCCTATGGAATAAGCACATCCTTCAAGCCTTGCACGCTGAGATTTGTGAGCATCCTATTCTTCCAAATCTCGAAATCGCCGGTGCTGTCAAACATTGTCATTGCACGTCCTTCTTGTGTGTCTTCATATCGACATCGGTTGATTTCAAATCTTTATTGAAGCTCTGATCTTGTAACCTGGAGCTATGATACCAATTTGTGAAGTTCTGATTTTTGGGTTTTCTTTCTTTTCTTTGTTCTTGATACATGTTCTTGTAACAATTACTCTATCTTCGAGTGAGAAACTTTAAAACCCAAAGCAACCAAATGTGAGCACACACAATATGTTTATCCGGTGTTCGAACAACACTTCCTAAAACTAGAAAGAGCTGTTATATCTCACTGGGCTGGGATGGAACCAGCAATACACTATCACCGTCGACTCTAAAACTTGAGTTTCCGTCCTTACAAATCGATCTCTATTCTCTCTCTCTATTCTTTTCTCTCGCTGTAACAACTCTAACAACTTAAGAAGAAGAAGCTAAACCTAAAATAATCAACCCTTATAGCATGAGTGAATCAGCTCATCACAATGTACAATTCACACATGATTACCTAAAGAGAGAAGCAGTACAACTGGGACTTACAAACTCAACCAGACCAAATTACAATCATATCTATAAACCAACTTAACCTGAGCCGTCTGGCAGAAACCGAGAGTACCAATATTGTCTACCATCACTTACGCTACGCTAGCTCTTCATCTTAAGTTTGTTTTCCCTTTACGCAAGAAAGCTTCAAAGTTAGGTCAGAAGAAAAGCTTGGATGATGAAGAGAGAAGATTGTATTTGTAAAATGACTTGATGATCGTGTTTCCTCAACGGCACACCGATTCAAATTAAGGAAATGTAAGCTAGAAAAGACTCCTTTAATAAAATCATTTTTTTTGGGGGGGGGGGTAATATATGTACATAAATATGAAATATCTAACAAAGTCACACATTGGAAATTTAGACAAGAAGTATTTATATATATATATATATAAACGTTCAACTCTAATTAGTACGAAGACTTTTGGGAAGGAAACCAAAAGTAAATCCATGTAGGCTTACTTCACATGTTAAAAGTGGAAAATATCGTACTAACCGGACAATAAAAAGTTGGACATAGGCTTAGGGATTAAATATCTCATAATCTCTATGAAATTAACATATTTCAATATTTCCTTTATTTCTAATCCTTTTCTAAATCATAATTTGGTAGGACTAGGTCTTTAACTTATATGTCAAGTTTCCCTTCTTTCAATCTTAATCCAACATTTTCCGCCTTAAACTTGAAATCCACTTTCAACAAATCTTCAACATTACCTCTTATCTCCTTCGGCTTCAATTCTCCAAATTCTTTCATCACGAGATATATCGCTTCTTCAGTTCCTTTTAGATGTATGCTGATGTAACTCTTGAAGCCATATATTTTGTTCCATAGCTCTAGTCGCTGCCATATTTTCAGCTTCACATGATGATAACACAACAGTATCTTGTTTGTTTAAACTCCACATAGTTGGACTTTCACCAACAAAAAAATACATCATGCCACGCTCTTGTCATCATTCGGGTCAAATCTATGACCTCTATCATTTTCTCCAACAATTGGTATCTTAGCAAAATATCCCATATTTCTTTCAGATAGCTTCAACCCATATTCCATCGGTGTATGTTTCATACTGAAATTATCCGTTCCACTAATGTTTGCGCCATAGTTGCTTGGTTCCTTTGTCTAGATATACAATTTCATGCATCATAAGTCCTCAGCTTCTTGTATGTCACTGTTATCATTCGCTTGTGTTTCTTGTAACTTAAGTACTCGATCCGGGCAGTCCCAAGCTTAGTGTCCAAGTTTATCACATCTGAAGCATGTGATATATGATGCATCTCTATCTCCACCAAATCTACCACGGCCTCTTCCTCTGTAAAAGCCATGCACACCTCGTCCTCTGTTTCTCAAGTCACTGTTATAATCTCGGTTTGATTGGTGTGTTTGAAAATCCATGTTTGCATACATGAATTTGCTTGATCTTCTTGAGGATCTTCTTCTTCACCAATACGTTCTTCATAATCCTAGAGACGTCTTATGATATCTTCAAAGCTTGTGTTATTGAGGTGAGAGGCCACAATATGTATGTATTTCCTTCAAGGAAGATTCTTCAAAAACTTCTTCACTAGATTTGATTCTTCTATACTTACTCCCAAGGCTGCTGACTATGATGATATCTCCGATAACTTTCCTCCAAAATCATCGATTGTTTCATTATCTTATTCATCAAAGTTTAACGTCTCGCTTCTTTAACTATATTTGCTCCCATATGTCTTTGATGTCTTGCATATTTCCATTGTTTTACCCATTCATCCATATGCATTTTGATCATATAGACTAGGGTTTAGTCATTTCTAGGTTGCATTTTGCATACAAGAGTTCTTTTCAGGTAATGGAGTATCATTGGAGTTCTTGGAGGTGATTGTGTGGATTTGAGGTCCAAAAGAAGAGTTAGAGGTGATTATTGCTCGAGTAGAGGACAGAGCGAGGTGCTAGAGCGATTACCTGAGGTCGCTCCACAGCAGAGCGACACCTGAAGGTCGCTCCACGATGTCGCTCCAGCCCCTCAACGAGAAGCAGCCACATCGACCTGCCAGAGTGACCAGTCAAGGTTGCTCCCAACCCGGAGCGACGTGTGGAGCGACACACATAGGTCGCTCGCCTTTTCATCACGACGAGAAGCCGAAGATGGCCTTGGAGCGAGGTCCGGGAGTGACCTGGCCAAGTCGCTCCAGCCCTAAAGCGACCTCCCAGAGCGACAAGGCCAGGTCGCTGCGCGTTTATTTGTGATGAAAAATTGTGTTATTTTAAGGAAATTTTTGTCATTTGTTTCATGTCTTGTCATTTGCTAAACCTAAGGTAAGTACTCTGTAAGCCTCCTAGGCAGATCTTAACGTGATTTTGAAGAGAAAAACACAAAAATCTCTTGGAAAGTTCATCTTTTTGAATCATTCTCGTTGTTCTTGTGATCCTGTTCTGTTTCATTGTTTATTTCACTTATTTTATATGATTAAGCTTGAATCCAGGATGAGTTTAAGAGGAATCATGTCGATTAGTGAGTAATTCATCTTTGAATTCATGGGATAGGGAGATTAAGGGTGATTAGACTAGAACAAGGATGTTTAGTGTAGATTTCTCTTATTCCTTGCTAGTAGAGTATCCTTAATGCATCCTTTGAGTTGGCCTCTCAAGGGTTGAATTTTAGGCATTTCACACCTCACAAGGTGTTCGATGAAATACCTGAGTCAACTCTCCTAAGCTCTTAACACACATTACCAAAGACATTTGTTGTTAAGGATGTTAAGATGGCTATAGACTTGTTCTTAAAGATTACTTCTCTAACATTCAACCGAAGACATTTGATGTTTGAGTTATGTTAGTAAATGAGCATTCATCTAGACATAGAGCTTGCTTAAAAATGTGTCTAGGCTTAAGGTTGATAGTTTAATTGATCATTTGGCATCCTTAGTTTGAAGTTTGATCACCCAAGATCTAATCCCCACTCCCATGGGTTCTCCTTTATCATAATCAAGAAAGTTATTTAAGTTATCGCTTTTCGTATTAGTAGTTATAGTTCAAAACCATCATTTATTCAATTGCACTTAGATTAAGTGAGTACTTGCATTCTCGGTGCTTTAAAATCCCTTAGAATTGGTTCGACAATCTTTTATATTACAACGTTTGTTTTAGGAGTCTTGAAAACTCCTAACTTCAAATTGGCACCGTTGCCAAATTTTTAGTAGATTTAAACATTGAGATTTAGTCACTTACTTAAGACTAAGTCATTTTTCTTTTACTTTGTTACTGATTCTCCATCTTCAACTTTCTTTGGATTTCAGGTGTATGAACTTGAGGAGCAAAGGCACAACAAACCTTGTTCCAAGAGTTCCAGATATCCAAGCGTTTGAAAGAGAGATAGCAAGACAGAGAAAACAAGCAGAGCAACTAGCTCAACAGCAGAGGTTGGATACTGACATGGATGTCCCACCAGTGGTTAACAACAACACAGAACACAAGCCCGTTCACCCACCCTGCCCAGCTCGCCCAATTGGTACCTATGACCGCCCAAATCTTCATGGCAATAGGTTGGGAATCCGTGCGCCAGCTGTGGAGGCCAACAACTTTGTGGTCAAACTAGGACTCCTCAACGTGATAGAGAACAAAAAGTATCA
The DNA here is from genome assembly GCA_932364175.1 of Eruca vesicaria subsp. sativa. Classification (NCBI taxonomy): domain Eukaryota; kingdom Viridiplantae; phylum Streptophyta; class Magnoliopsida; order Brassicales; family Brassicaceae; genus Eruca; species Eruca vesicaria. Next base: position 15,990 of record CAKOAT010121599.1, on the reverse strand, counting down.
TGGCTTTCCTGTAGAAGACCCATTTGATCACTTGGACAAGTTTGACAGCTACTGTGGGTTATCAAAAACCAATGGCGTGTCCGAGGATGCCTTCCAGGTGAAGCTATTCTCTTTCTCTTTGGGGGAAAAAGCACGTCAGTGGGAGAAGTCTCTACCTAGTGACTCTATCAACACCTGGGATGAATGCAAGAGAGCATTCTTGGAGAAATTCTTCTCTACTTCAAGAACTGCTAAGCTGGGGAATGAGATATCCAGTTTTCAACAGAAGAACTTGGAAGGATTCAGTGAAGCATGGGAGAGATTCAAGAGCTACCAAGGACAATGCCCACACCATGGTTTCTCCAAGGAGAGTTTGTTGAGTACATTATACAGGGGTGCTCTTCCTAAGTACAGAGCAAGATTGGATACTGATAGCAATGGGTTCTTCTTGGGAAGATCTGAAGAAGATGCAGAGGAGCTGGTTGACAACATGGTGAAGAGTGACGCAGTCTACAGTGGAGACCGTGACAGAGGCAGTAGAGGTGATGACAATCAGACAAGGAAGGAATTAAAGGCTCTACAAGATAAGATAGACATCCTTATTGCAGAAAAAGCTACCCAAGAGCAGCTGAACTTTGTTGGGAACACAAACCATGAAGCACAACCTGTGACAAATGAGGTTGATGGAATAGAAGGTCAAGAAGAGCTGTGTTTCATCAACAACAATGGTAGTTGGTACAATAAGGAACCAAAATTTCGATACAACAACTATCCACAAGGAGGTTACCAGCAAAGGAACAACCAGCAGGGGAGCTATCAGCCTCAGAAAAACCCACCTCCAGGTTTCACCAACAAGGGGAACCAACCTTCTCAACAACAACAACAAGCTAACCCTTCTTCATCTACTCCTCAGGAAACAAGCACTGATGCTCCACTGAAACAGATTTTGGAGTCTCAGACAAGAAGTGAGAAGCATGTTGGATATGATCTAAAAAACCTCCACGCCAAGATTGATGTCAGTTACAATGACCTCAACAACAAGTTCAGGGCTTTGGAGAACCAGTTTGCTTCCATGAACACAAACCCAAATCGCCAGCAAGGTTCTCTACCTGGAAAGTTTGAGAAAAACCCCAAGGAGACTATGAAAGCCATTACCCTAAGGAGTGAGAAAGAACTACCTACTAAGACTCTCAACAAGGATGCTGAGAAACAAGGTGAGGGGGTGGCCATCAACATGGATGATGAAGTTGTGATTGTGGATGATGAGATCCTAGAGAAGATTTTTGAAGCCAGATGTAAAGGAAAGGTTGGGGAAGAGAAGAAAACAGTAAAACATGGTGAAATTGTTTCTCCAGCAAATGAAAATTCTTTTGCTCATCCCCCTTTTGAGCCCAAACTCCCATTCCCTGGAAGATTCAAGAGGCAGCTGCTAGAGAAGTACAAAGCTTTGTTTGAGAAGAAAATGAGTGAAGTTCAGGTCACAATGCCCATCATTGATGCTTTCATGCTAGTTCCTCAATATAGCAAATTCTTGAAAGATGATATAACTGCAAAGAAGAAGGAAATGGAAGGTATGATGATCATAACTTATGAGTGCAGTGCTATTATCCAGAGGCTTTATGTTCCAAAGAATCTAGAGGATCCATGATGCTTCATATTACCTTGTGCTATTGGACCTATGGTATTTGAGAGATGTCTCTCCGATTTGGGAGCTAGTGTCAGCTTGATGCCTTTGTCTGTTGCAAAGAGGCTTGGATTCACTCAATACAAGAAGTGTAGACTCTCTCTAGTGTTGGATGATCATTCAGTGAAGTACCCAGTAGGTATCTTGGAAGACCTCCCTGTGAAAGTTGGAAACTATGAGATCCCTACAGATTTTGTGGTGCTTGAGATGGGGGAAAAAGCTCAAGATCCCTTGATCCCTGGAAAGCCATTCTTAGCTACAGCTGGAGCTATTGTTAATGTGAAAGAAGACAAGATTGATCTCCATTTGGAAAAAGGGGACAATCTTCACTTTGACATCAAGGAGATAATGAAGAAACCAATAGTGCAATCTTCTACATTGAAGAGATGGATGCTCTAGCTGATGAGTTTCTTCAAGAGTTGTCACTAGAGGACCCTTTACAACACGCCTTGACAGTAGAAAAAGAGTCTGCAGTGATTCAGAATGAAGAGAGCATTGCCTATGAGATGATTCTTGATTCACACAAAGGGTTTGCTAGTAAGGATCAGTATGAGGAGCTGCCTCAAGTGATTCATCAAGTGGCTTCAGTCACTCAATATGAAGAAATCAAGCAAGATGACTTGAGTGAGCTCAAGGCACCTAAAGCGGAGCTTAAACCTCTTCTCCTTGGTGTAAGGTACGCATTTCTTGGAACCAATGAGACATATCCTGTCATTGTGAGTAGTGAGCTGAAGGAAAATGAGCTATCTAAACTTTTAATAGCACTTAAAAGATTTAGAAAAGCAATAGGTTACTTACTTGATGATATTAAAGGGATATCGCCCTCTTTGTGCATGCATATGATACATCTTGAAGATGAATCAATGACTTCTATAGATCATCAAAGAAGGTTAAATTCTAACACGAAGGATGTTGTAAAGAAAGAGATTCTTAAAAGTTCTAGATGCTGGTGTGATTTACCATATCTCAGATTCTAACTGGGTATCTCATGTGCATGTGGTTCCAAAGAAAGGTGGTATCACTGTGATTAAAAATGACAAGATGAACTGATACCAACAAGAACTATCACATGGCATTGAATGTGTATCGATTACAGAAAATTGAACTCTGCATCTAGAAAGGATCATTTTCTATTACCATTTATTGATCAGATGCTCAAGAGACTTTCGAATCACCCTTTCTATTGCTTTTTTGATGGATATTCATGATTCTTCTAGATACCCATACATCCCAATGATCAAGAGAAGACGACATTCACATGCCCCTATGGTACCTTTGCTTATTCAAGGATGCCAGTTGGGCTATGTAATGCTCCAGCCACTTTTCAAAGGTGCATGATGTCAATCTTCTCTGATCTAATTGAGGATGTCGTGGAGGTGTTCATGGATGAATTTTCTGTCTACGGATCTTCGTTTTTTGTTTGTTTTTCAAACTTGTGCAGGGTCCTACAAAGATGTGAAGACACCAATCTTGTGCTGAATTGGGAGAAGTGTTATTTCATGGTTAAAGAAGGGATTGTGCTGGGACTTAAGATTTCAGAGAAAGGAATTGAGGTAGACAAAGCTAAGATAGATGTGATCGTGGGTGTGGCTCCTCTAAAGACAGTTAAAGATATCAGGAGTTTCCTGGGGCATTATGGCTTCTATAGGAGATTCATCAAAGACTTCTCTAAAATCGCCAGACAACTTACCAAACTGCTGTGCAAAGAAGAGGCCTTTATCTTTGGTGAAGAATGTCTTGAAGCTTTTAAGAAGCTGAAAAGCGAACTTGTGAGTGCCCCCTTTGTCCAACCACCTGATTTGGTAAACTACTTTGCCACAGGAACAGAGCCTTTAGATCTTGTGGGCTATGCCAAGAAGAAGTTCTACAAAGATGTGAAGAGATACTATTGGGATGATCCTTACCTCTACATTGTCTGCAAAGATCAACTTTATAGGAGAGTGGTTGCTAATGAAGAAGTTGATGGGATCCTCACACATTGTCATGGACCATCCTATGGAGGCCACTTTGCTACCTTCAAAACCGTTGCAAAAGTGTTACAAGCTGGATTCTGGTGGCCACACATGTTCAAGGATACACAAGACTTTGTTTCAAGATGTGATTCATGCCAAAGAAGTGGAAACATCCCCAAAAGGAATGAGATGCCTCAAAACCCTATCCTAGAAGTTGAAGTGTTTGATGTATGGGGTATTGACTTCATGGGGCCATTTTCAGGATCCTTTGGCAACAAGTACATCCTTGTAGCTGTTGTTTATGTTTTCAAATGGGTGGAAGCTATTGCAAGCCCCACCAATGATGCTAGAGTGGTAATCAAGATGTTCATGAGCATCATCTTTCCCAGGTTTAGAGTCCCAAGAGTTGTGATCAGTGATGGAGGTTCACACTTCATCAACAAACTGCTTGAGGGACTTCTCAAGAAGAATGGTGTGAAACATAAGGTGGCAACTCCTTACCATCCTCAAACAAGCGGTCAAGTTGAGATTTCAAACAGAGAGATCAAGTCCATTTTGAAGAAGATTGTTGGGACTACAAGAAAAGATTGGTCTAATAAGCTTGATGATGTACTTTTGGCTTATAGGACAGCTTACAAGACCCCTCTTGGAACCACACCTTTCAATCTTGTGTATGGGAAAGCTTGCCACTTACCAGTAGAGCTTGAGTACAAGGCATTATGGGCAGTTAAGTTGCTGAACTTTGACATCAAGAGTGCCAAGGAGAAGAGACTCTTTCAACTACATGAGCTTGATGAGATATGGATGGATGCCTTTAAGAACTCAAGGATCTACAAGGAGAAGAATAAAGCTTTCCATGACAAGAACATTCTGAAGAGAGAGTTTAAGGAAGGGGATCAAGTTCTTCTCTACAATTCTAGGCTGAAGCTATTCCCAGGGAAACTTAAGTCAAGGTGGTCAGGTCCATTCAAAGTTAAGGAGGTTAAGCCATTTAGAGCCATAGTCTTGTGGAGTGCTGATGGAAGAGACTTCACTATTAACGGGAAAAGAGTTAAGCTCTACATGGCTACCACACAAGAGGAGGATGGAACTTCAGTTCCACTCTCTGATCCTACCCCAGCCTAATCTTCATGGCAGCAAAGTCAAGCTAGAGACTTAAAATAAGCTCACTTGGGAGGAAGTCTCATATCTATCCCTATACATAGTGCTTTGAGACTTTCTTTTTCTTATTTATTTTGCTTTTGAAACTTTTTTATGAGACAATGCAGGTCATGTGGTTGTTCAAGCTTCGAGATGGAAAAGAAACCTTGGAGTGACGTCATAGAGCGGCACCTGCAGGTCACTCTGAGCTAGAGCGACGTCTCAGAGAGAGTAGATGAGGTCGCTCCACTCCTGGAGTGAGGTCCCCAGCGAGACCTCTTACTCGCTCGCTTTTCTGGTGTTTCGGAGACGAAGAAATAGGCCTCAGAGCGGGTTTGCAAGTCGCTCCAGCCGCAAAACCGACCCGCAGCGACGACGCTAGGTCGCTCCAGCCTTGGAGCGACATGCCCGCAGAGACACCCCCTAGTCGCTTGCCTTTTTGGCTGGTTTGGAAGCTGAAACCGGCTTGGGAGCGAGTACGCAAGGTCGCTCCGTGTGGGAGCGAGGTCCCACAGCGACGTCTCGCGGTCGTTCTGGTGCCCGTCCAGGTAGTTTTCTTAACTCAATCCGGTTTAATTTGATTGAACCGCCCCTAACCGTCCTAAACTGACCCGGAAGCCCTAGACCTACCTCTCCCAGCGACCTTTCCCCCTCTCACTCTCATTCTCTCCATTGCAACAAAACTCACACTCTCTCAACCAAAAACTCCATAACTCCCTCAATTCGCAACCAAATCACCTGATTTTTGTTTCTAAATCCGTGTCTTCTCCAACTAACCTGTTTCACAACACCCAATCACCCTATACTTCCCTCCAAGAAAGGTATTGAGTTTTAAAATTTAATTTCGTAGGTCCATGAACCCTAGAAATTCAAAATCGAATTTTGGTCCTATTCTTGCTTGATTGTTGTGAAATAGACTAGGGAAAGCTTATCTATAAATTTGGGTTGATGATTCCATGGTATAATTGAGTTTAATTTGAACTTTTCCAAATTAGGGTTCATGGATTGAGATAATTTTTGAAATTAACCTTAATTAAGTGTATTTGTAGATGAACTAAGCTTGTTAAGATGATTACAAGTAGACTTGAGCTTCAATTGCTAGTTCATTTGTTGAGTTTACTTTTGTAGTCTCATTTTGCAAACTCTCAATCATTCTCACTTCCATCTACTTACTTTCTTCCAAGTTTTAAGTTTTCAGGTACAATGGGGAAGAAGACAAAGGCACAGAGGGAATCTGAGAAGCAAGAGGCTGATAAGAGAGAATTTGCATTAAGGGTGAAATCTCTTGACTCCGTGCCAACTGGATCAAAGGCTGAGATGAATTTGAGGCAACAAGTACTAGATGCTAAAAAGGCAAAGGAGCAAGAGAAGAGGACTTGGAAGAGTGTGGCAGTTCCCACCATTGAGGAAAGTGATGATGAAAGTGAGGAAGAACAAGTGCCTAAAAAGAAGGCAAAGCTGTCAAAAGGGAAGGAGGTTGCAGTTGATAGAGACCGTGAGAAAACTCCATCTCCGGAGGAGTTGTATGAACACTTGATGCATGGGGTGGCATGGACTCCAACAAGGTTCGTGGACCTCGATTTGCTGAAGGAGTTGGGTCTTGATTCTGATATTGAGACGATGCTGGGACACCTGAAGATACCAAAACTCCACACCATGGCCTATCCCTTTTACAAGGATGTCTCTTGTCAGTTCTTGTCTTCCCTTCAGGTCACTTACCATGACACTCAGCATGTGAAACAAGGATGGGGCAAAATCACGTTCAAGGTCAATGGGAAAGTGTACAACATGAATTTTAAAGACATTGGGAGAGTAATGGATTTCTAAGACCAAGAATACTCTCTTCTTCCAAAATACTAAAGCACATTTGAAAGGTGATCTCCGGGAATGAGCACAGTACCGAGAAGGACAAGAACACACACATCCGGCACCCTTCTGTGCACTACCTCCACAGGATGCTGGTTCATACTTTCTACCCGCGAAAGAAGCTAGCAATGTAACTGAGGAGGACATGAGACTTATATGCCCATCCATCCAACCCTTTGTCCAGCCTGGAGTGTTGCCTCTTCCGAGCCACGACATCTATGCCGACTTTGGGATGGTCAGTTTCTTCATTGTTGGTCTTTAGCATTATAGAGATTGGGCTTGGCGCACTTCTGATCCAAAACCAAAGCTTGGAATTGGCAGCATGATGACACCTCTACTTCAGTTTATGGGAGTTAACTTGAGGAAGGACGAAGCAGGCCCTAGGTTCATTGACAGCAATTACTTGAGGATTGCTACTTACTTCAGTGGGAGATATGGTGACCGCTATGTCTACCACTACACCCTGAAAGGCAAGCCGGCTGAGGTGATACTTCCCAACAAAAATCTGACGAGTTTAGAGAGGCCTGAAGCTATTAACTTTAACATATCAAGAAAGTATTTTCTGGTACACCACGAGTCTCTTGCTCTTGTCGGTTCGTCATCAAGGAGAAAGAGTGTCCGGATGAACGAATGCACACCTCAGGCAGCACAATCTGACCAAGTCTATGGCCCCTCGCGATATTATTTTGACCCTTATGGTGGAGTCCTACCCCCTGGTGCTCTTCGTCATGCGCATGAGCATATTGACAAGCTCCAGCGATGGAACAAGGTGCAGGACCGTGATTTCTTCAAGCTAAAGACCAAGTATAAGAAGCTGAAAATGATAGTGAGAAGCCGAGCAATGGCATCAGCTAAGTTTATGAAGAAGGTGGCTGATGTTTTGGTCAAGGTAGGAGTAGCATGATGTAGTTCCAGTGATTTTGTGGTGAGAAACACATCAGCTCCTCAGCCTCAGCACACCAGTCCCCCATGCACTGCTCGCCAGAGAGAGCGTGCTCAGCGCAACTTTTTGCCTCCTCCATCTGATTCAGGGAACAAGTCATCATCATTCACCTCCTCTAATGACGATTCTGGTGACAAAGTGAGTAGCACACCAATGGACCACTACAGTGCATAGTACAGCCACTACAACGCAGCATACAGCCACTACGGTGCCCCATATGGCTATAGCGCTCCACCACCAGGCTACTACATCAACTACCCTGACGAAGGCGAGTCCGAAGACAGTCCCTTCAACCCTGATAACTAGCAAGGTACTCTACTACTTTCCAGTGTACATACCAGTTTTCTTTTATGTTTGCATTTTAGCTCTCTTTTGGGTATCTCTTTCAATTTAACAACACAGAGACTATGTGACTTAAGTTTGGGGGAGGTACCAAGTATTTAACCATGTTTTCTTTGATGATTTTGAGTCTCATGCATTGCATTGTACATTCACATAAAAAACAAAAAAAATCGAAAATTTGAAAAATCAAAACAAAAATCATGTAGGTTGCATCATTTTCACTTCTAGGAGAGTCTAGGACATATAGCTTGCATTTACTTGCATTGGGAGCAATGATTTTAAAACACCTCAAAAAGAAGACTTGTCAAGAGCTCAAAGTGACACCCTAGTTAGACATATCAAGTAGCTTCAGCATCTCTTGAAAACCTTGCACGCTTCGAGCCTTGAAAACTCTTCTTGAAACATGTTTGCTTGCTTGAAATTGACACTGTTCTTGAAACCAGCTCCAATCTGAAATTTGGCTTAATGAACTTAATCTCTCTTGCATATGGGCACTTGCATACTTGATCATGGATCTCATACACATTTGGGTTAATTTATTCCATGCTACCACTCTTTTGTTAACCCAAATAGTACTCCACACCCTTAATTTGAACCCAAGTCATTCTTTTGAGACCAAACATTTGATTTGCATGAGTGAGGCCTTCTTTTGATAGCTTGTCATGTGCAAAATCTTGAGAGTATTGGAGGTGACATAGGATTGTTCTCATCTCTTTCTAGCATCTGGACCTTTTTTGAGCTAGCATCTATGATGGTGAGTGGGTTTATGTGTTCTAAAAGTTAATATCTTGGGTTTTGGATGAGAGATTATGAGAAAGTTAAGCTAAAGTATACCTTGAGAAAAGAAAGAAAGCCACTAAGAACCAAACCAAATGAAGAGAAGTTCTAGATTGTACCTAGAGGAAACCTTACCCTAAAAAGAAAAAAAATATATAAGAGGTTAGAGCTAAGAAGTAGAGAGTGTGAGAAAAGTCCCCATTTAGTGGTGTAATATAAAAAAAGAGAGAGAAAAAAAGAAGAAAGAAACTTGTTCATTGGGTGAGTGATGTGACGAAAGTCTATTTGGGATCATGGGATGAAGAAAAAAGGTTAGAACTTTTGATCACTTAAGAGAAGGGTAGAATGATGAGAATAAGACTATGTATGCATGAGTTGCATTTAGTCTTAGATAAATCTTGCATAATGATCATGCTTCTTGTTCTTGAGTGATAGCCACTAAAAAAATGATGCATTTGAGCCCTCCTTTTCATTCTCATTAGACCATTTGCTTGCCTAGCCAAATGATTGAGATCATGTACCCATTTGTGAGAATTCACTTTGTGTGTGTGTGTGTGTGTGTGAACTAATGTGAGAGCTGATTTAAAGACTTGTAAATTGAAGAGTTTTGAACCTTTTTAAAGACAAAAGAGTGTGTTGATAGGTCTAAAGAAACTAGAGTATAATAAGAGAGTGTGCTCATGCTAGTTGCTATGTCTCTTTAGGATGTTAAGTTGAGTTTTTAGATCTGTTTCTTTTGGTTATGAGCTCCCACCTTCAAACCTCTCTACCCATAAGCTCTAGAAAGTTTACTAGAGGACAAGTAAAGAACAAGTTTGGGGGAGTTGATGTTTTGCATATTTCCATTGTTTTACCCATTCATCCATATGCATTTTGATCATATAGACTAGGATTTAGTCATTTCTAGGTTGCATTTTGCATACATGAGTTCTTTTCAGATAATGGAGTATCCTTGGAGTTCTTGAAGGTGATTGTGTGGATTTGAGGTCCAAAAGAGGAGTTAGAGGTGATTACTGCTCGAGTAGAGGCCAGAGCGAGGTGCTAGAGCGAGTCCCTCTGGTTACTCCACAGCAGAGCAACACCCGAAGGTCGCTCCACGAAGTCGCTCCAGCCCCTCAACGAGAAGCAGCCACAGCGACGTGCCAGAGCGACCGGTCAAGGTCGCTCCCAACCCGGAGCGACGTGTGGAGCGACACACATAGGTCGCTCGCCTTTTCATCACGACGAGAAGCCAAAGATGGCCATGGAGCGAGGTCCGCGAGCGACCTGGCCAAGTCGCTCCAGCCCTAGAGCGACAAGGCCAGGTCGCTGCGCGTTTATTTGTGACAAAAACTTGTGTTATATTAAGGACCTTTTGGTCATTTGTTTCATGTCTTGTCATTTGCTAAACTTAAGTTAAGTACTCTGTAAGCCTCCTAGGCAGATCTTATCTTGATTTTGAAGAGAAAAACACAAAAACCTCTTGGAAAGTTCATCTTTTTGAATCATTCTCGTTGTTCTTGTGATCATGTTCTGTTTCATTGTTTATTTCACTTATTTTATATGATTAAGCTTGAATCAGGATGGGTTTAAGAGGAGTCATGTCGATTAGTGAGTAATTCACCTTTGAATTCATGGGATAGGGAGATTAAGGGTGATTAGACTAGAACAAGAATGTTTAGTGTAGATTTCTCTTATTCCTTGCTAGTAGAGTATCCTTAATACATCCTTTGAGTTGGTCTCTCAAGGGTTGAACATTAGGCATTTCACACCTCACAAGGTGTTCGATAAAATGCCTGAGTCAACTCTCCTAAGCTTTTAACACACTTTACCAAAGACATTTGTTGTTAAGGGTGTTAAGATGGCTATAGACTTGTTCATAAAGATTACTTCTCTAACATTCAACCGAAGACATTTGATGTTTGAGTTATGTTAGTAAATGAGCATTCATCTAGACATAGAGCTTGCTTAAAATGTGTCTAGGCTTAAGGTTGATAGTTTAATTGATCATTTGCCATCCTTAGTTTGAAATTTGATCACCCAAGATGTAATCCCCACTCCCATGGGTTCTCCTTTATCATAATCAAGGAAGTTATTTCAGTTATCGCTTTTCGTATTAGTAGTTATAGTTCAAAACCATCATTTATTCGATTGCACTTAGATTAAGTGAGTACTTTCATTCTCGGTGTTTTAAAATCCCTTAGAATTGGTTCGACAATCTTTTATATTACAACATTTGTTTTAGGAGCCTTGAAAACTCCTAACTTCAGTCTTGCTTTAATGGCCTCCCATACCTTCTTTCCCTTGTCAAGTTATCCGACTAGGAGAATGAGAACTTCGGGTATCGACTAGAATAGTAAAGCAATAGCCATATCATTTTTATCTCCCTCTGCTAGGTCTGCTTATATAACTTCCAATTTTTGTGTATTTTGAGTGCGATCTTCATCCTCATTGCCCAAACCGTATAATTTATGGCGGTAAGCATGGGGCATTGAATCGAAGTCGTTCCTCCACCTTTAGGTCTGACCGTTATTGGCACGATCTCTCACATTGCTCGGTACTGATGTTAGTTGTTTTTAAAGATCTTTTGATGAACATTATCCATTGTTTATCCGACGTGAATAGTAGTCGTCGTGAGCAGTATCCCGAAAACCTGTCGCTGGTACAAAATATAGAATCTCGATCTCAAGAACACAAAGTAAAAACTCAATAATAAGAATAAATCTCTTATTAATTTCCTAAAGAAAATCACTCAAAACCAAAGCTCTCTCTAACTCAAACTCTATCACAAAACTTATAAGTTATGCAACAACTTTCCATATCTTTATATAGAGATTAGATATCTCCCAAACTCTATGAACCTAATATATTTCAATATTTATTTTATTTCTTATCCTTTCCTAAATTATAATTCGGTAGGATTAGGTCTTTAACTTATATCTCAAGTTTCACTTTTTTCAAACTTAATTCAACAATAAATGCTAATGTTGATTTTGATTCTGAAATTGCAGTTGAATGTGGAGTATCATTACCCAGAAAATCCAAGATATTTCGACATAACCAATTGAAACTCTGATTCCGAAGTTGTATTACATTTTCTTTTCTTTCTTTTGTTAGAGTTATAAAAAAGTAATAATATTTCATTGTCAAATAAAAGGTTTTGTATGAAACAACACTCGTCTCATTGTTGCAGGTTTAGTATCTAACTTTTAATGATTTGAGAGATCAAAAGTTGGGATTTGAGAAGAGAAACCATGTGAGAGGTAATAAAGCAGCCTCGGCAAAATATTTCTGTAAGGATCAGATTCTCTGTTGGTCTTCAAATAGGTCATACATCTTTCTACCTCAGACTTGACCTCCAAGTAGACCTCATGAGCTTTCTCTTTATCATTTAGCTCTTTCTCTCTTCCTTGTGTTTCTATCGGTTTCCCAAAATATATGTAATAACGTCCCGGTATCTTTGGAATTAGTCCAGGCATATGCAAATCTTGGTTCCTCACTTCGCCTTCTTCATCGTTCCTAACCATATTTTATCACCACCAGCTTTTCATTACTACATACAATCTTGAAAAGAGATCGAATATATATTAAAAATACCTCAGCTTAATAGTGTCATGTGTTATCTCTTCTATGATATTCTTCAAGAAAGGGATCTTCATTTTGATCATTGTAATCCAAAACCATCTGAGATATCATTCCGTTGCTCAAGAATGTTACTGACTGGAACAAAAAAAAAAAAAACTAGAAGGAAAGAGAGATTTGTGCTTACTTGACAGATATCATCTTCTCCAACAGCACCAAAAGGAATGATTTTTGTTCCAAACTTAGCGATCCTCACAAACTCTGAATGTTCAGGCCAGAACAGCTTGTATTCTTCACACTGTAGAAAAATGTGTCAAGAGCCAAACATGGAGGAAACACTATCATTTCATTACCTTTCTGTGCAAAGCTTCACGGACACCTCCAGGATACAAAACCACATGAGCCTTTGAATGAAGCAGCTTGTAGAAATTCGTATTCGAGACAGGAACTGCTCCTATTATCCTAATTGAGTCGAACATCTGCATATCAGGAAGCTTTGAGCCTATCTTTATGTTAAACATTACAGGATGTGCCAACCCACGCAAGATAATGTTCCTCTCTTTCAAGAAATGAATTGCTGCTGGACGCAGTTCGAGACCAAGCAACATGTGATTGCCAACATACAGAACCAGTCCCTCTGAAGGTAATCCTGCAAGTGATCTTACTACTGTACCGTTTCCTAGAGTTGAGAGAAATACTGGAGAAACAGCAGTTGTTAGCAAACTGAGCCAGAGCAAAAATAATAGTACTTCAGTATTATCTTTTAATTGGTAGCAGAAGCAGAAGCAGGATACTGTCACTAGCTCTGTCTCACTTACCTTTGTGATTGTTCAAACTCTTTGAGCTCAAAGGGAGTAGGCAGAGTGTAATCAGAAATGTAATCAAATGTATTTCCACGGCGATAATAATAGGCAATCTTAAGGATAGTCGCCAGATCTACCCCATCCTCCTAACATATATAGAAACAGTCAAGCTGTAGATTAGTAAACCAAATACATTCTTGATGATGCAAGAAGTTTCAATATTGGTTATTAACTGGTAGAGACTAGATTTTCTTTATGACCTAATTGAAATAGGACTAAAAATCAAGAAGACGTTGTGTATCTATACAAAAAAATGTTCTAAAAACGGCACCTAGGTGTCAGCCTAGTGACACTAATCCCCTATAAAGTGTCTAATTACCGTCTAGTGATTTACTGGATGTTGTATAATATAGAGAGCACCTTACCAAGAAGAGCAACTGTCCATTATTTACAAATTCACGGACTTCACATTTGGGCAATGCACAACGGAGTCTTTCAGTGTCTTCTTTGTTCAGTAACCATTGATCACGTCCACTACAATAGCCATAGACGTATTATAGTTACAACTCGGCTTCATCTAGTAATTTAATAATGAAAAACAGAGAAGTTTATGAACCTCAAGAGTATCAGTGTTTGGGCTTTGACAGTGTGCATGTGGGATTTAGCAGATGCTGAAGCAGACTTAAGCAGCTGAAGCTTCCATAGAAGTGTGTCCTTTGGAAATATCCTAATCAGACTCTGTAAATAATTACTAGTTAAATACATGCATATATATATGATTTTCCAAACAAATAGAATCTTACAGGCATATTAGCTGAAGCTGCAAAGAGGTCTTTTAAGAACCCTCCACCCATCTGGGTGATAGTTTCATTCAGCATACTCACGAACATTGCTGCAAACGGACAACCTATATGACAAAAACACAGTGAGCCCTAACTTTCAAGCAAACCATGACACTGAAACCTAATCTGTTTCATATTTACATCAATACACGTGGAAGATTATACAAGGAGTTGAAACTTCACCATCTCTAAACACAAAATTTTCTTCTATCAAGCTGGGAACTTTGTCGGGCAATATTTCCAGTAGACTTGATAAAGGTTGCAACATGAAGTTGTTTAAACGCGTGACTGCATCAAAGAGTGTCTATTTTGAGCACAAACAAAGATGCATACATGATACATGATACATTTGTTGGATAATTAAAAGCCATTTGGGCTTGGTAAATTTAAACGTGAATTAGAAATGGCCCAATTCAATATGGCACAAGAATAAAGCTTGTCCCACATCGGGGAAAACAAGTGAGAGAGAGTTATATATATATGTTCTCATGTTATGAGAGTGTAAATAGCTCAGAGGAGAAGAAGGTGCTACACGCGCGCGCCGCCGCCGCCGGCCGGCTCGGCTGGGCGTGGGCGTGGGCTTTATTGTCGGGCCCCTGGCCCGATAAGAAATTATCTTTTTGGACCAAATTAAGCTCAAAGCTTGCCATTTAAACTTCAAAAAACAGCATGCAATTTTATTTAAAAAACGACAAGTAGTTTGTCTACCAAATAAAAAACGTCACGCTGTTTATTCCTCGCCAGATATTTTAATAACAACGAGAGAGCGAGTCTTGGGGGAGAAGTTTTCGTAACTTAAACCTCCCGAGATCTTTGCCAAATCCCCACTAACGAGCACACGTTACGGGAAGTTGCTCCTCGTCTTCTCTTTAAATATCAGCTCTCCTCTTTCTTCATTCTCAACTTTTTCACGCAAGTAATCCAACAGAAAACTCCCAAAGTAAGTCTATAGAGTGTTTCGTAATTTTTTAGTTCGTTAGGTCGTTTCACGAGTGAAGCGTGATTCGTCTGCCATGGTTGTATCCTGGGACTCAATATTCGTACAGTTTCGTCTCACTACGGAGCGAATATTAAGAGTTAAGGAAAGAGATTTATCTCGCCTCCATGTCTCATATAATCGTTGTTTCCTTAACTCCGTCTTTCTTATAT
>CAKOAT010121488.1:8388-65794 GCA_932364175.1 Eruca vesicaria subsp. sativa | reverse complement strand
GATATGGCGATCATATCTTTACGGAGAAAAGGTTCAGGTCTATACGGATCACAAGAGTCTCAAGTACTTGTTCACTCAGGCAGATCTCAACCTACGGCAGAGAAGGTGGATGGAGTTTATTGCAGACTACGATGTTCAGATTCAGTACCATCCAGGGAAGGCTAACGTGGTCGCAGACGCGTTGAGCCGGCGACGGACAACAGTCAAGTCAGAAGAAGATATGCATAGGTTGTCCGAGGAACTTAAGAAGGTGACTTTGACAGCATTGGAGGGAGAGTCGACCGAACCATTGGGAATGCAAGCAGTGAACCAGGCAAGTCTAATACAACGAATTCGTCAGGCGCAAGCTGAAGATGAAGACCTGAAGAAGATTGTGGAGCAACTAAGGGAAGAAGGTGGATCTAATGCGAGTGGTTACCATGTAGCTGAAGACGGGACATTATTGCTCAACGGAAGGATCACTGTACCTAAGGGAGAAGGTCTTCGGGAAGAGATTCTCAAGACGGCGCATCAATCACTTCTGAGTATTCATCTCGGAAGCACCAAGATGTACAGAGACGTGAGAAGGTATTATCATTGGCCCGGCATGAAGAAGTCAGTTGCAAGATGGGTTGCGCAGTGTCAGGCGTGTCAGCAGATCAAGGCAGAGCATCAAGTACCCGGTGGACTACTTCAGAATCTACCTATACCTGAGTGGAAGTGAGATTCAGTGTCAACGGATTTTATCACTGGATTACCGGTAGCCAGAGGAAGATCAAACAACGCAATTTGGGTGATCATGGATCGTTTAACCAAGGTGGCTCATCTTTTGGCAATTCGAGACACAGACAAGATAGAGACTTTGGCAGAGCTTTACATAAACCAGATTGTGAAACTTCATGGAGTGCCAACAAACATTGTGTCAGACAGAGATCTGAGGTTCACAGCAGGATTTTGGAGAGCTTTGCAAGGAGCCTTAGGAACAGAGTTGCATATCAGTACTGCCTTTCACCCATAGATGGACGGGCAAACCGAGAGGACCATCAGGACGTTGGAAGACATGCTTCGACTGTGTATGTTGGATTGGGCAGGTACGTGGGAACACCATTTACCTTTGGTAGAGTTTTCATATAACAACAGTTACCATGCCAGTATCGGTATGTCACCATATGAAGCATTGTACGGAAGACCGTGCCGAACACCATTGTGTTGGACGGAAGTCAGAGAAAGGAGGTTGTTTGGACCCGGTATTATCGAAGAAACATTGGAGAAGCTGCGAATTATCCGAACCAACATGAGGAAGGCACAGGATCGACAGAAAAAGTTTGCTGATCAAGGAAGGAGAGAAGTGGTATTCGCAGTAGGGGACATGGTATACCTCAAAGTTTCAGCTCAGAAAGGGAAGGACCGTTTTGGTAAGGTTGGGAAGTTAGCAGTTCGTTTCATTGGCCCATACCGGATCATTGGAAGAGTCGGAGAGGTGGCTTATAGGCTAGAGCTACCAGAAGATATGAACCTGCACCCANGACATGGTATACCTCAAAGTTTCAGCTCAGAAAGGGAAGGACCGTTTTGGTAAGGTTGGGAAGTTAGCAGTTCGTTTCATTGGCCCATACCGGATCATTGGAAGAGTCGGAGAGGTGGCTTATAGGCTAGAGCTACCAGAAGATATGAACCTGCACCCAGTGTTTCACGTGTCTATGCTGAGGAAGCATATTCGCGACCTGAACCTAATCGAGCCTGAGAGGATTCCAGAATTAAGACAAGATCTCACTTATCCGGAAGGTCCAATCCGTATTGGAGAACGGCGTATAAGGAAGTTGAAAAACAGGGAGATACCTCAAATTCAAGTGTTTTGGGGAAGACAGAACCGCATGGTGATCACTTGGGAAGATGAAGAGAAGTTTCGACAGAACCATCCAGAGTTCTTCGAAGATCAAGCGGGGACGTCAGGAACTTAGTAGAATTCGGGGACGAATTCTATTAAGGGGGGGAGAATGTAATAACCCTCACCAAGAGTAAATATGGTCGAGAAAATAAAAGTGTATAAATTATCAAAATAAAGGTTGTAATAGCTATTGAGGATCAAGATTAGAGGTTTGGTCGAAGAAAATTTAGTTTGGGACGACCAGTACGTAAGCTAGGCGATGTACGTATCGGAAAGAGCCAGTACGGGCCAGGCGACATTTTCAAGTTTTGCAAAATGGATGGGTCTTTGACTAAGAGACTAAAGGAGGATATTTTAAGACTTTCAGTCAAGTCAGAATTGTCTTGGTACGGAGTAAATCAAGAGATGGCTCAGGAGTTACCCGTATGCACCCGGTGGTAGAGCTGTCAAATGGGAAATCCATGTCCATTAGCCCATGTCCAATTATCCATTTATAGTTTGTGGACAAAGAGTGACCATATCCATTAAAGACCAGTCCATTAATGACCATGTCCATCAAAAACAATTTTTATATGGACTTCCATGGGATCCATTAATGACCATTTATGAATTTTTTTAGTTTCAATTTATAAACTTAAAAATACAAATACAAGTTACTAATGTTGAAATTCATTCATAAATCCACCAATACAACAATATATAAGTTTTAAATACCACATAAATAACATAATTTCATAAATCCATAGATAATTGCACAAATAAATTCAAAGAAAGCAATACACATAAGTCTAATGATTTATTAAAACTCATAAACAGAAACCCATCTTCCTTATAATCTCTTCCATCTTCCACCAAATCCATAAATCCTACAAAACAAATGATTTATTATAACAAGTATCATAAACAATCAGCAGCAGAGACTAAATGAGAAACACTCAGCCTTTAACAATAACATCAAGCAAATGCAAACACACACCTTTAACAAACACCTTTGAAACAGGAGGAGCCTTGAAGATGACTATATCTGAAACCTCTGACCTTCTGAACAAGTACGACACCTGACCAGCACCAAAATCACATACAAATACTCTTAAAATGCAAACAGTGATGGAAGAATAAACTCATAACAATACTCTCTGATAATCACTACAGTCTACATATCTAACCACACATCGCAATCGAAATCGAAGGAAACTCTGAGAACAGTGTGGATAAGATACTACCACGCCGGAGGCACTGTAAGTGGAGATACTGAACAAACGCATATTTAATCACATACGCAGATTAATAACTCATCAAGCTTCATCAAATCACAATAACATCAAGCAAACGTTACATGAACAAACACACTAATCAACTTAGTAAAACAAGAGTAGAGATGGTATAAACTTACACATGAACTCAGACTTGACCTGCTAAGCAAGCAGGTCCTGCTTCATTAACTTCTTCAGCTTTCTCCAAGGATTCCAAATCCATTTCATCACCTAATCAAATTCAATAATCAGTTGCAAGTACAAAGATAAAAAATTTCCAGATGATCAAGGGACTTACTAGCTAAAGACTCAAATCCTCTTAGCCAGTTCCTTGCGCAAATAATTGCTCGGACATTCGAAGGGAGAAGAGAGCTTCGATACTTGTTTAACACGCGGCTTCCGATGCTGAAAGATGATTCTGACGCTACAGTAGTGATGGGAATACTTAGGACGTCACACGCCATCGCTGAGAGCTCCTTAAAGCGGATGGCATTGTCTCTCCAATAGGAGAGAACATCCAGACTCGGGAAGGCCATATAGTCTACAATCGGGTCTTCTAAGTATGCATCCAAGACTGATTTTGCACTTCCACCACCAGCATTCTGTGAGAAGAATGCATAAAACCCCTGCAATATTTAAATTTTAATTTAAATATCAGACCAAGCAAAGCAAAGCAACATTCTGAAACTGAAACAAGCAAAGCAATTAAGAGGTTGATCTTACATCATATCCGGGTAGTGTAGACTGTGCTGAAGTGGAAGAGGTTGATTTTGAAGTTCCAGCCACAGTTTTCTTTGTGTTCTTCTTGTAGACATCAAACAACTTCTTCAACTTCTTCTTAATATGATCGAGCTTTGCCTTACTTGTGGATGCATCTAGAGTAGTGAAACAGTACTCTAGGCACTTCAACTTCAATCTCGGATCAAGAACAGCCGCAATAGATAATATATCTGAGTACTCATCCCAATACTTCTCAAACTTTGGAAGCATCGAACCCACCATATCAGAGATCACTTCATCACCACTGAACTCGTTTGTTCTAAGCCAACATTCGATTTTCCAAACTTGCATGAAATAGAGATTTGACGTGGGATATGAAGAACCAGAAATGAGCTTAGTCATTTCAGAGAATGGAGATAAGAACTGGCAAATAGACTCTGCCCTCTTCCACTCCATTTCACTTGGAAAGAACTGATAAGCAGCTTCAACTTCAGCAAGATGGCGAAAAGCTTCTTTCCAAATGATGGCCCTTTCTAGCATGAGATGAGTGGAGTTCCATCTTGTTGCTACATCCATCAACAAGCCTTTATCTCTATCTCGAGGGTCAACAACCGCCATGTCCATACAACTCTGAAAGAGCTTCTCTCTAGACTCATTCACTTTGACAAACTTCAGACTCTCTCTTATTTTCTCCAACGCTCCAGCAATCACACCCAATCCATCTTGAACTATCAAGTTCAAGATGTGAGCACAACACCTCACGTGAAAGAACTCCCCGTTACAAACGAGTTCTCTTCGTAGCTGCCTCTTGAGAAGACCCTGCATGTTATCATTTGACGACGCATTATACACCGTGACTGAGAAGACTCTCTTCTCCAGCTCCCATTCTCTCAGCAGCTCCATTATCTTCATCGCTATAGCCCCACCTGTATGAGGAGGAGGAAACGCGCAGAAGTCAATAATCCTTGACTTCAGACACCAGTCTTTATCAACGTAGTGCGCCGTCAAACATAGATACCCTTCTACCGTAAGAGCTCTCCATAAGTCTGTCGTCAAGCAAATCCTCCCCGGAACATGTTTTAGCTTCTGTTTCAGTTTCAGCTTCTCCTTCTCATATACTTTCAAGCAGTCACTAACAGCTGTATTTCTGCACCAGAACTCTACACTCGGATTCAGATACTGCCACGCTTCCCTGATTCTTCTATACTCAACAAAGGAGTAAGGCAGGTTGTGCTCAATCAAAGCCACTGCAATCAACTCACGGAAGAAAATCTGGTCTATCATCCGATAACTACCAGGCGTGCAAGGGACAGGGTTCAAGGTACAATGTTTCCTATGACGCCAAAGCCCCGTGGTTCCCATCTTTCGCAGGTCAAAGTTGAAGTTGTGCTTACAGAATTTACACAAAATGTCATTCGTACCATCCGGGTACTTCTCTCCTACTATAGTGAAGTGCCTCCAAACTTTAGAGTGTCTGCGCCTAACTCTTTTCTTGACCCGGTTTTCAGCCTCCTCCGCTGCTGCTTCATCATCATCTCCATCTGAATTCATCAGCTCGTCCCCACTCATGTAATCCTCGTCGTTCAGGTTCATTGTCTCCTCGTTCAGGTTCATTATTCAGAGTCTATCAAAAGCAAAAAAAAAGCTCAGTAAAGTCAAAGACAAAATAGAAAAAATAAAGCATATCACTAATAAAGTAAACGAATAATATGAAAGTACAACCAAATCATATATATTCATTTGGAAGCAATACAAAACAAAGCGCTAGATAAAAGTAAACAGACCCCATCACTTATTCCTATTGTGGATATCTTGGTTAATTTGCGACTTATCACCATGTACAAATACTTCAGATTATATTTTAGGCAGATTCGAGGATACACATATCAATGCAATACAAAAGAAAAAACAATACAAAAGAAAAAACAACTTTTAATGCCCCAACTTAAAAAATAGCAATGGAATTTACACATTAATTAGTATTCTGAAGTAAACTAATCGCTATGTATGATTCTTCCAAAATCTAACAACAGAGAAACATAAGATGCTTGAGAAGCAAATACTTCTTCAACTGAACCAATTCCGAATGCAGTATTATTAGGCCTATCTTTTTTAAAAGAAAGATTAATAATTGACAAGATCAATGACTTAAAAATCAAGAACTTAGTATTCAGCACAAGGAAAAGCACGAAAATAACAGCATATCAAAGCCAAGATAAGACTTGTACCTAGCTTTAAGAAGCAGAAGAATAGTAAAAACTTCAAGACTGTTGTAACCTCTATCCACAAAGTCCCCCTGCGAACATCCCACCACCAGATCAGAAGGCAGCAAGAAGATTAAAAAACAGCAGACTCACAGCATCGAAACCTAGAGAAACAAAACAAAATAACAATGAAGCTAAAACAGTTTACAGAATAATACTTTAGCAATCAGTGACACATTCACGACTCACAAGCAGTTCACAAGAACAAACAACTTAGAACAGACTCACAAGCAAAACAGACTAAAAACAAGTTAGAGTGTTTACAAACAAGTTACAGAGTACCCACTAAAAACATAAGAAGAATATGATAAGAACAACTCAGTAGGATCGAAACAAGTTACAGAGTACCCATAGAGTGTTCAACTCTGAGAGAAGAACAAAAGCATAAACAGTGAGAGAGAGAGAGATGATAAGAAGAATATCGAGATGGAGTACCCATCTGGTAGGATCGAAATAAACTCATCCAAATCAAAAACCCATCAACACCACAAATCGAGATGGAGTACCCATCTTGTAAACCCACCTGAGAGAGGAGCGGCGGAGATGGAGAGGAGCGGCGGAGATGGAGAGGAGCGTCAGAGATGGAGAGGAGAGGAGAGGAGACAAGAGAGGCGAGAGAAGTCGTCGAGAGCGACGAGAGGAGAGAGATGAGAGAGGGACTTTTTTTTCCCCAAATCAAACCCTAAATTTTATCCCATTGGACAGCCCAAGTCCAAAAAGCCCATAACCATTAAAGTCCACATTTAATTGGTTTCCCAAATATGCCCAATTAAAATTTCGTGGTCAAAACGGGTTTGACCAAGTTGAGACCATTTATAAATGGACGTGGTTGACCATCGGACGTCCGGTCCATTTGACGGGTCTACCCGGTGGAGCCGAAATGGGATCTTCTTCGCCCAAATGGTATTAGAAAGACTTGGAATGCATTTATTTCTTCACCTATAGTCAAATTGGGATTTTTAAGGATTTTTAAGAAGCTCCAAGGAAATGGGAACCGAGCTGAGGTGGCAAAGTCCCATTGGACCCGAGAGGATGACATGGAGGCTCCGTGGCGAGTTCTGATTGGTCAAGAGGGAAACTTGGTGACCAAGCTGAAGAATGATCTAGAAGGAGGAAGCTTGCAAGCAAAGTTTTCAAAGGGGGACACATGTCCATATTTTTGCATGCACAAAGTCCACATGTCCAGCCATCCTCAGCCCTATTTTCCTATAAATACCAGACCCCTCCCATTCAGTTTCTTCACACCAAAACCGTGAGAGCTTACCTTAGAGAGAGAGAGGTGAGTTTAGAGAGAGAAACCAAATTTTGAGAAAGTTTTCGGTTTGGTTTTGTTAAGCGTTTCGGGAGAGAGTGCTGGGGTGCTTAGGGGGTCTTCGTGGGCAGCAACCAAGGTGGGTTCCGAAGACTTGTGCTTTGTGTTTATGCATGCAGGTGTGGAGTTAGACCGATGAGTCTTAAGAGGAGACCCGAGGCATAGTATAACCGGTTTTGGTGCAGGGCCTCGGGGAAGTGTGTGCCGCATGCATACATTATTTGATTGTGTTGTTGTGTCATTATCTATATGTTGTTATGATGTGTTCATGCTTGTGTGATGGCATGATTAACTAGATAATTTACTATCCTTGAACCGCAAGAGATCGAGAGAGTATCTCTCTTGTCGGGTGGGTTATTGATTTTTGGTTACATGCATTGTTTATGTGTTGCATGTAGTCTAGGTGCATTTTTTGGTTGTGTTGCATCTAGATTGGTACTAGCATTAGGGTTAGTGAGACTCTCTCTTACCCGTGTGTTGTGTTATACCGGTGAGGGTCTTGTTCCGGGTAGAGTCTTAGGTGTGTCTCGCTAGCTTAGTGTGTTTTGGGTGGGTGCGGGTCTAGACCAGGCTGCGTTGTTAAATAGAGGTGGAGCTCTCGCACGCTGTGTGTGATTGGTTGTTTAGAGCCTTTGGTCTAGACTAGCACGAGTGCTAGTGTGGTGATGGGTTGATGCCCATGTGCACTTAGTCCGGATGCGTGCGTGTTGGGTTGTAGCCCTTACACGTGAATTCGTGTGAGACGCAACGGACTAGTGTGTGGTGTGTTGGATGTTAGCCTACNGGTTCGTCAACGGAAAGTGGGTAGCGCCCATGGACGAACGCTACGGGACGCCGTGGCCCCGGATGAGTGTGTGATCGGGTGTAGCCGATTTCCGGGAGAGGTCCAGACCATGTGACTTGTGTGTTTGTGGTCGTGGAATGGGGAGGGGACTAGGGCAACTCCAGTAAGGGATTCCTGGACGAGATAGGCCGTCCGAAGCATGGTGTTTCCTTTTTGGACTTGTTTGAGTCTAGGATTGAGTCTAGACTGCATTGGTGTGGTGTCTCGAGCAGGAGACATGTTAGAATGCATTTAGTCGTTGCATTGTTTTGTATTTTTGTTGACTGTTGGTTGTTTGAGACTTGCTGCTTAAGCATGGGCTGGGGAGGGATCGTTGTTGTTTTGTTTTGGAACTCACTGAGTAATTTCGATTACTCACGCCCTCTTCTACCATGCAGGTAACCGGTAGGTGGGAAGCTTAGAGGGTTCGCGGAACGTTAGGGCGACCGGTATAGATTTGAAGTGGCATAGGCAAAGGAGCGATTCAAGGGATAGCTTCCAGATGTATAATTAATTTTTCTCTATCTTTTGGCATTAGGCCTTGCGCGCAAACTCTGATGATATCTTTTGTATTGTAATGTAAAACGCTTTCCATCTACTATTANGTAGGTGGGAAGCTTAGAGGGTTCGCGGAACGTTAGGGCGACCGGTATAGATTTGAAGTGGCATAGGCAAAGGAGCGATTCAAGGGATAGCTTCCAGATGTATAATTAATTTTTCTCTATCTTTTGGCATTAGGCCTTGCGCGCAAACTCTGATGATATCTTTTGTATTGTAATGTAAAACGCTTTCCATCTACTATTAATAAAAGAATGTTTTATATTCGGTTGTTGTGCTAAATGATATAGACCTTGTCCAGGTCGACACAACTCGGTGATTGTGGTACGGGTTGTGAAGCCTTAGGCCATGGTCATCGAGGACATAGCGACCCGGGGCGGGTTGGTCGAGTGACTGAATTCGTTCGGATGCTTGGTCGATCCGTTTCGGCAAGCTATTTTGTGGCATTTCCGGGACGTCCCTGGTTAGTCCGACCTAGGACGATTCGGGGGTGTTACACCTCTACCATCCGCGATCCGACCTGAAGCCCCCGTATCGACCGACACAAAGCACAAGCCATCGCCCGACATGTTCCACAAACAATCGACCGATGCACCAGCTCAACCATCGATCAATACCACATCAACACCATCCGAGGTACAAACACATACTTTCGATTATACTTCACTAATCCTGGATGCATATGATATTTTCAGGGATCTAGAGGTCATGCACAAGCACTAGATGGAAGAATCATTCCAATATCCGAAGAAGACGTTGCAGACATCCTTCAGATGGCCAATGGACCAGTCAACCCCTACACCCAACCACCCCGCTGCCCTAACGATCAGCACCAATTTCAGCGAGCATCGACCGATGCATGGCGATGAGCATCGACCGATATACACCGCGAGATTGGGAAGAGAGCTTTCAAACACGGAGTTCGTCGTTTCTCCTGGGAAAAGAAAGACGAATTTGGTGTCTACAGAGATGAAGCTGGTTATGCCAGAGAGGTCAACGGAGATATCATCCATGTCTACAAAGAAGACATTGAGAAGCTACTGAAAAGAGCCTCACTATTTGGGCGCTCTTGTTTCTGCTTACCGGAACATGCTGAACAATATGCTAAAGGAGTTCCAGCAAGCTCTTCACAGAAGCATAAGTCAGAGATATGCTGGATGAGAGGACCAGTGAACACAACTGGGAGAAAGCAGGATTGGGCCTAGAACAGGAGAAAGTCATATCGAGACTTCGAGGAGAATTACTATGGGTTACATCTAGCAATGACTTAGCACGAAAAGAAAGAGAAGCCCTACAAGAAGAAGTCAACATATTGCGTGCACAACTCGAATCTCAGAGACGACCATCGGCCGATGGAGAACCATCAACATCGATCGACACAACCTTTGACGCACCTATCGAGAGTCACTTACAGAGGCTATCGATCGATGACTCACCCACACCATCGATCGATACACGCGCACCAGACTACTGTACTAGAGAAGAAATAGAATCAGCCACAAGAGATATCTACAAATCTATTGAGTTTTGTGGAGACGAAGATTATAGATTACTAGAAAAGTATTGGTTCCCAGTACATAGTGATGTTAAAGGACTACAGTGCACAGTGGAGGATATTCAGGAGGAGGTAGCAGATATTAAGAGACAACACGCCAGCCAAACTGCCTCATCCCCATCGATCGATGAAGCCAACAACACATCGACCGATATGAAACCTCCAGAATCGATCAACGAGACCCCACACTACGAAACCACACAGCTGAATGCAGAACACATCTACAACATGCTTGGACATCATCAATACAGCATTGCCAGCCTAAAAGAGTGGTTAGAAAGAATCCAAGCTGAAGTGCATGGTTTGAAAGCTAGTATGACCAGAAGCGAGAAAGCCACAAGAAGCTTTTTAACTTCCTAGTTTGATGAATTACAAGACAAGGAGGATACTTGTTTCCCAACAAGTACTTGCAACCCACCTCACTAGCCACCATACCTCCATAGTCAAGCTAAATGACTTTAAATAAGCGCTGAGTGGGAGGCAACCCACTATTAAGTATTTTCTTACTTAGTTTTGTTTTATTTTTACTTATTACTTTCGTTTTTATTTGTTTTTAGGAACATAGCTATACGATTACTACCTCTATCGACCGATGAGACCCGGTCTCCATTGCTCGACATATCCCTATCCATGACGATCGATGGAAGTGACACACCATCGATTGATACGAACATCGGTTAGGTATATCGTTCACAATTTTGATATCAGTTACACATTTATTATCTCTTATGCTCTAACTCCGACTAGTTATACACTGAGGACAGTGTATGATTTAAGTCTGGGGGGGGAGGGGGGAGTGATTACTGATGCTACTTTACCTTTTGTTCTCTTTAAAAAGTTTTCAAAAAATGGTTTTATTGAGTCAAGAAAAGGACAAAAAAAATATTTCAAAATTTTTTTTCTTTTGCTTTTTATCTTACTAACTCTTTAGCACCTTTCTTAGAATTGTTGATTGCAGAAAGTACTATAGATGCTAAAGTGGATCACCGATCATCCCATGACAACACTTTTCATGATTGTTTGAAAGAACCAAAGCTGATTTCCAACCTAACCTGAGATCTATTGCTTGTCTTGGGGCTTGGTATACAAAGGATCGGAATCCTCATGCAAGTCTGGAAGGAAAAAGTCTCAAAATTTTTAGTTCCCTTCTCTTCTTCCTTTGGCATCCCCAAAAAATAAAAAGATTGAGATGATTTCATGAGAGGCAGTGGGAGAGGTACATTACCCATGACCCCACTATTCTAAATCAAAGGAATGATCACACATTGTGGAAGCGAGGGAGAGGTACATTACCTACGACCCCACTATTCGCCTACACTTTGTCAAAAAGAGAATACAAAAGTTGAAAGATCAATAAGATGAACATTAGTTGTTCATTGGGATTGACATAAAAGAGAAGAAAGTTTGGGATTCAGAGAAGGGGGATAAAGAGATAAAAGGAACCAAGATGAGAATGCCTGAAACTTGTATGAGTTGAATTCAAGTGTTCTTTGATCGATACTCCCAAGGTAAAGCCTACACCTTTATTTTATGCAAAAAATTAAATCAGTAGAGGGGATAGACAGACATGATTGTTTAAGTTAATTGGCTAGATGCATTTGGTTGCTAAGCTAGGATATGGTATAATGTACTTCTGTAGTTAGTAATATGAGATGTGTCTTGCAACAAAGTAGAAGTAATGATTTTAGAGCTAAAGATTTTATTAAGTCCCTACTGTTTTTAAACTTCTTCCAAAATAGACTAAAGTAAAAGGTTAAGTCTGGGGGAGTTGATAGACCATGATTTTGACCCGCTTTGAATCATGGTTTTGATATGTTTTTATGAGTTTTATATATGTTTTGGAGTCTATTAGGTATGTTTTCAGGTTCAGGAGCACTTTGGAGTAAAATGATGATTTAGGTGCCCTTTGGAGCTTAAAGGAGAGTTTTCCGAGATGACCATGAATATCAGATAATGAGGACACATATCGATCGATACACACTCTGTGTAATCGATCGATGACGCTTCTACCGAAGATGAAGTCAAGATACTCCATCGATCGATGGACACCATGTACCATCGATCGATATGATGCGTGGAGAACAAGTTCAACTTGGCCGACTTGAAGCCCAAGTCTTCCCAATATTACAAAAATGCCCCTGACGAGTTTTTAACCTAATGGAACTCTTATTTATAGTTTTTGCCTTTGTGTTTGGCAAGGTGTGCTTTTACATGCTTTTTATGTTTCTAATACCTTTTGATACCTCTTGTACTTGAAAAGCTTTGCATACTTTTCTTGTTACTTTGTTCTATTATATAAAGTATTTCTTTTCATCTTAATTTCTTAAAGGTTATAGAATTCTAGATCTAGAGGAAACACACAAAGAGATTTGTTGTTCTAAGAACCAAAAGTTCAAACCTCTGATCTATGAGTTTCTATTATTACCTAGTTGTCATGAATCTCTCAGTTATGTCTGAGTAGATCTCTTTGTTAGATTTAGGATTCAAATAGTTATGAGGGATTAGCCCCAACTATGGAATGTTGAATTGTTGATATTCATTATCCAAATGAACCATAATGATTACTCTAGGGTAGCTACCTAGAGTATGATCATGGATGTGATTTAACTGGTTTATCATTGTCCTGAAATCATTTGGCATAAGCTTAGATCCTCTAGGGTTATGCGAGAGCCGGTCTATGATCTTGGTGAACACACTTTTGATTCGATCTTATGCTATATCGATCGATACTCCTATAGAGTCATCGATCGACAGCAACTCATATCGTCCGATATCGCTGTCAAAACATCGGTCGATATTGCTGGCAATAAGATAAATGGATGTGTCTATTTAGCGACTGCTATTAGATCTATCTAAGAATCAAAGTTCTCATATATCTTGCAAGCAATTCATTAAAACATCTATAGCATTATAATCCTGATTATCTGAGTAGTAACCTTGAATCTAACTACTTTGTTTTATTTTTTCAAACCAAAATCCATTCTCTTAAGCAACTTACCATTGCTTATAAACTGCAACTTTACTATTTTAAACCTTTTCAACCTAGCATAATCATTTAGATTATATCTATTGTATTCCTTAGTTCCCTGTGGATTCGATCCCTAAGTACTACAACTGAACCTCTTATTTGAGAGAGTAATTCACTTAGGGTTAAACATTTGAGTGATATCAGTGCGTCATCCGAAGATGATAAATTTAGCTCATACGGTGAGTCTCCAGCACAAGGCGAAGATTCACCGATACTACCGCCTAAAAAGAGATCTCAGACGACTGAAACTTCTTACATTTGGAGCGGGGGATTCGGGGATTCTAAGGTTGGAGATGTCTTCGCTAAACCTTTCTGTTGGACAACGATACGAGAGTAAAGCTGAGTTGGAAAGACGACTGGAACTTCTTGCAGTGAGAGATCGATTTGATTTTGATGTAGAAGTATCCAATCCAGATTTACTCATTGTTAAATCTTGGGTTGGTGGATGTCTCTGGTGAGTTCGTGCTTCAACACAAGGAGATTCCCCGACATTCTATGTTCGTATTTACCACTCTGAACATACATGTTCTGTAACTGATCATTCTAATCGATCTCGACAAGCAACACCAGATATTTTAGGACAATTGTACAGGGACTTTCTCGGCGACGTTGGTCTGGCCGTTTGACCTGCGAGTGTTGGAATAGCTCTCAATAAACTGTTTGGTCTCAAGGTAATTATTTTAGTTAGGCTGACTTATATCAACGTTACAGCTGAGTTATATCTACATTTGTGGCTGACTTATATTAACGCCCGGATGGGTTAGTTAAGTGATAGGCTGAGTTATATAAACTTCAAACGATGCGGCTGAGTTAACTAAGTTATTGGGCTGGGTTATATCAACTTCGAACGATTCGGCTGAGTTAGCTAAGTTACTTGGCTGGGTTATTTAAATTTCAACGTTGCGTCTGATTTAGTTAAGTTATTGGGCTGGATTATTTATATGTTACGGCTGAGTTAGTTAAGTTATTGGACTGAGTTATTTATATGTTCTGGCAGAGTTAGTTAAGTGATTCGGCTGAGTTATTAATACGTTGTGACTGACCTTATTTGTATTCATTTAGGCAGATGAATTATTGGAAACCATATAAGACTCTGAAATTTGCAAGGGGAATCGATGAGTGAACACCTAAGAACGGGTTTGAAAACTTGTCTTCTTACTTATACATGATAAGAAGGGCAAATCCTGATACAATAACTCGTCTTCAAATCGATGAGTTTGGAAGATTCTTGTATGTGTTCCTTGCATTTGGTGCAAGCATAAATGAGTTCCCTTTCATGCGCAAAGTCGTGGTTGTCGATGGTAAGTTTCTTAAAGGAAAATACAAAGGGATTCTTCTAACAGCACTAGCTCATGATGGTAACTTTCAGATTTTTCCAATGGCCTTCGGTGTGGTTGATACAGAAAATGACGATTCGTGGCACTGGTTTTTTACGCAACTAAAAGTTATGATTCCTGACGACAAGGGTCTTGCGATAATCTCAGATAGGCATAACTTGATTGGGAATGCTATTCGAAATGTGTATTCATTGGCTTCTCGAGCCATTTATAAAAGAACATTTTGGGACGGTACAATGGAAAAGATGTATTTCGTCTGGTGAAGAAAGCAGCAAGATGTTTTAGGATGCCTTATTTTTATGCAATTTTCGAGGAGATTGAAGCTATTAATCCTGACCTTCATGGGTACCTCCAAAGAGTTGATGTCAGACTGTGGGCGCGTGTTCATTTCCCAGGCGAAAGGTACAATTTGATGACTACGAACATAGCAGAATCAATGAATACAGCATTATCAAATGCTATAGGTCATAGCATTGTTCGATTACTAGAATCGATACGATGACCAGATGGTTTACTAACGGAGAGAGGATGCTGAATCACAGCGAACCATGCTTACACGTGCTGTAGAGAAACTACTACTTAAGAGTCAGCCGTAATTATTAAATAAGTCAGCCTAATTAGATTTCATAACTCAGCTGTAGCAATGGTAAGTCAGCCTAAATAGATTCTATAACTCAGTTGTAGTAACGATAAGTCAGCCTAGATAGATTTCATAACTCAGCTGTAGCAACGATAAGTCAGTCTAAATAGATTTCATACGTCAGCCGTGTCATTTAATAAGTCAGCCTAATTAGATTTCATAACTCAGCCTCTTATGTTTTTCATTGTTTATTTATAATAGGGTCGTGTTACTACCGCGAGACTGTTGACTGTACAAAAGATCGATGCTCATCACCCTGAAATTACATATGGTGAGTCTTTGCATGTTGCTAACTTGTAAGGGAGAAAGTGCACATGCCGGTGTTTCGAGCTGGAGAGATTACCATGTTCACATGCAATTGCGGCTGCAGAGTCCATGAATGTTTGTCGTATATCCTTGTGCAGTCCTTACTATACCAACGCTTATTTGGTGAGCGCATATGCTCATTCAAGCCATGCCGGTTGATTCAGCGCAACCAGTTCCAGATAACGTGGTTAACCTACCATGCTTTCCCCCGTTTATTCGTCTTCAGCCAGGAAGGCCTAAGAAAAATATGATGAAATCTGCTTTAGAGGTTGCACTTGAAAACAAACGTCCTAGGAAAGAACACACATGTTCTCGTTGTAGACAGTCATAATGTGAAAACTTGTCCGATTTAAAAGTGTCGTATTGATTTCAATTATGTAGACTATTGGTTGTATTACAGCTGAGTTATTAATTTTAATGTTTCTAATTATGGCTGAGTTATTGACATGCTAGAGCTGAGTTATAGTTCAACACCTGCTGAGTTATAGTACGGCTGAGTTATTAAAATATGAATGGCTGAGTTTCTTAATAATGTACTGCAGCTGTGTTAAATGAAAGGCTGAGTAAATATACGGCTGAGTTAAATAAACATTACAGCTTAGTTAATTAAACGCTACGGCTGAGTTATAGTACGGCTGAGTTATTAAAATATAAATGGCTGAGTCTCTTAATAATATACTGCGGCAGAGTTAATTAAACGTTACGGCTGAGTTAACTAAATGTTACGGCTGAGTTAATTAAAAGTTACGGAGAGAGTTTTTTAACAAATAACATAAAATGACTAATTACATTCTAAAACCAAAGTTATCAGGTCCAAACTCTTTGAAGAATACGTAATGTCGCGCTTAAGTTAGACTTTCTAGCTGAGTTATTGATATGTTACGGCTGAGTTATTTAGTTCCCGCCCAAAAATACAAAACGCTGCGGCTGAGTTATACATATGTTACGACTGAGTTATCTTTAGGATAAATATATTGAGATGTTACGACTGAGTTATTGACATGTTACGGCTGAGTTATTTATTTATTATGTTGAGTTATCATAGAATATGAATGGTTTCCCAGAATTACGAAACACGAAACGTCGCCATGCCAGAATATGAATAATTTCTTAAACGTCGCATAAGAAGACCCCTTTTCAACTCTCTATTTAAACACGAAATCAGTTTCACCCTTATCTACACAAACTGATTAACTTAGAAAATGGAAGGTTTCCCAATTCTCGAAATGCCTGAAGAAATCCAAATGTTGGTTGTTGAACGTGTGTCCAGTAATTCCATTAAAGATCTTTATAACCTCAGAGCATAGTGCAAGTCGATGAAGGCGTTAACAGAGCGGCGGAGAGTATATCATTTTTTTGATTTGCTATCATTTCCCTGGGAACCCCGTATGACTATTTCGTTGTTCCCAACTTGCTACGCTGAGGGAAACCCAAACATACTATATATCAAGGGTGTCCAGTTGTTCTTCACATTTGACCTTCGAGAAGAAGAGCTTACTCTCATGAAGAGTGCAGCGGATGCAGGATATGAGCGTGCCGTGTATACAAACACAATGATTAGGAGAATCTTTTGGGATGATGAGGAGTATTTTGTTTGTTTTACAAAGGAATCTGCTGATAGAATTGGGAAACAAGTGCGATTTTTGAAATGAAGATGGGGTTTGTGGCATTGTGACGACTTCCGCGCAAAGAAGTTGGAGTTCATTTCATCGGTTATACCATCGTTCTCCAGTTGCCAATGCTGTGATGTTGTGGACAGAAACTGGATCAACTGTGGAGCATTTACACCACTAAAGGTGACAACATTTGTGGCCATTGTTTCTAGATTAAAGAGGTTGGGCTGTTCTGCCGTGAGTTTCAACCGATGAGCGTGATTATTGACACAAGGGAGTGGTGAAAATGTATTGATATTTTTATTTTCTTTGCAATTTTAATATTTTGATTTACTTTGCAATTTCAATTATAGACTATTGGTTGTATTAAAGCTGAGTTATGGATTAATTAAAGCTGAGTTATTAAAATATGAAAATCTGAGTTAATAATGTAAAGTGGCTGAGTTATTGATTTAACTAAATACACGGCTGAGTTATTAAAATATGAAAATATGAGTTAATAATAAAGTGGCTGAGTTATTGATTTAACTAAATACGCGGCTGAGTTATTAAAATATGAAAATCTGAGTAAATAACATAACGTGGCTGAGTTATTGATTTAACTAAATACACGGCTGTGTTATTAAAAATCTGAGTTGATAATATAAAGTGGCTGAGTTATTGATTTAACCAAATACACGGCTGAGTTATTGAAATAAGAAAATCTGAGTTAATAAAAGAACGGCTGAGTTATTGAAATATGAAAATCTGAGCAAATAACATAAAGTGGTTGAGTTATTGATTTAACTAAATACACGCCTGGGTTATTGAAATATGAAAATCTGAGTTAATAATATAAAGTGACTGAGTTATTAATTTAACTAAATACATGGCTGAGTTATTAAAATATGAAAATCTGAGTATATAACATAAAGTGGTTGAGTTATTGATTTAACTAAATACACGGCTGGGTTATTGAAATATGAAAATCTAAGTAAATAACATAAAGTGGCTGAGTTATTGATTTAACTAAATACACGGCTGAGTTATTGAAATAGGAAAATCTGAGTTAATAAAAATAACGGCTGGGTTATTGAAATACACGGCTGGGTTATTGAACCTAACGGCTGAGTTATAGGAATCCACGGCTGGGTTATTGAACTATACAGCTAGGTTATTGAACTTAACGGCTGAGTTATTGGAATTCACGGCTGGGTTATTGAGCTACATGGCTGAGTTATTGAGCTACACGGCTGAGTTATGCAGAAACGATACTCTATTATGGCTGAGTTCATTACAAGACTACCTTAACGAATAGTAGCAAAATACGCCCACAAATAACACACAAACCACCACATTCCTTACACATCGCACCTCTGATTCCGTCTTGATTCCTTCAAAATCTTTCTCCAACCGACCAAATTAGCTCTGACATTCGTCAAGTCTTTGTTCATGTCACTCTTTACTAAATTCATATCCTCAACCTCTTCTACCAAACACTCATCAGCCCATTTGAATAAATGTCTCTGGTTGAACTAATATAATCAGATCTCAGAAGCACCAAATGAATATATGGAAAATAAGAACAAAATTTTACCTTATTATATCCTCTTGCACAACGATAGTACAATCTTCATGGATTTGTAACTGATCCGGATGTACATATCTCTGAGGCTGCACCACACCAACACTGTTTTGGTGTTTCTCTCTCCCCATTCGTCCGTAATCGGTTTAAATTTTCTGTAATGAAATCCTATTAATTTGGAAGTAAAATAAGATCAAAACCTTAAGCAATTTACCTGATCAGATTGTGTTAGATGAGGAAGACATTTTTCTGTTAGAACCCTAATCCCAACTTTTTCTTCTGAAAAAGTTGCTTTATTACATTGTTATATAGAGCTGGGCCAGGTATGGGTTAAAATATTTTCAAGTTCCCGCACAAACATATTTCAAGTTCCCGCCCATAGACTGAGTTATTGACATGTTACGGCTGAGTTAACTTTTAGGATAATTTTATGTTTTAGAGTTTAGGATTAAGTATTTGGGGTTTAGTGTTTAGTATTTAGTGTTTAGGGTTTAGGGTTTAGGTACCACTATAAAATTCCAGAAATTACACAAATTCAGTTGAAAAAAAATTATATGGTATACTTTATATTTGGTGTGTTCAACACCTATATAGTTACAGAAGGTTTTAAGTATTTGTAAGACAACTTATACCTCAAGATCATGATCAATTCGAAACTTGTAAATTCAATGTAGTATACACATTTTGTTGATTATATATTCATCTAAAACTGATAATATTAATTTATAATAAATTTTTAACGTACATTTCCCAATATTAGGGTAGGTTTGTGGTATGGCTGAGTTATATAAAGCGAGATGGCTGGATTATAGAACCGATGCGGCTGGGTTATATTACACTTTTTTCGATTTTAGGGTCTGTTTAAGGTATGGCTGTGTTATATATAGCGTTCTGGCTGGATTATAAAAACGATGCGGCTGGGTTATATTAGACTTTTTCGATTTTAGGGTCTGTTTGAGGTATGGATGAGTTATATAAAGCGTTATGGCTGGATTATAAAAATGATGCGGCTGGGTTATATTAAACTTTTTTCTTGATTTTAGGGTCTGTTTGAGGTATGGCTGAGTTATATAAAGTGAGATGGCTGGGTTATAAATATGATTCGGCTGGGTTATATTAAACGAAAATCAAATACAAATCGTTCAAAGGCTACAAAAATTGTTTATACATGTCATTTCCTCCTTCATCGAGGATCTCTGCTGCCATCTTCACCGGTATACCTTGAATATTCTTATCATTTATCCCATCAAAAGTCATGCCAAGCGCTAAGCATTCCACAAACTTCAATGCATACACTCCACAATCGCCAACTTGGTTGTTTTGTGGAATGTATTTGTCTTTCCTCCTTCGGAACGCAAACTGCTTCTTATTGGGTTTTCGGAGATTGGCAAGAAAATTTTGGTTCAAAATTGAAGGTAGCATTTGCGTAACAGGCTTAAATGCATCTATAATTATCTATTCACTTTCGGGTGTTACCTGTCCAATAATTGGATCATAGCAGTCAATCTTCTCCTTAAGCAGATCCACATGAAACACCATCCAATGATCGCCTGATGTTTGAAGCGCTCCGTATAGGTGATCCACATCCTCATACCACTTCATGTTTGTACGACAGTCTTTGGGCATCCTACGGTTTACTAACTCTTCATAGCCATTATCTTTGAATTTCATCCGCGGCGGATTTAGCTTGTACTGCTTGTAATCGTGAACCCATACACTGAGAAACCAGACGTCAACAAATGCAATGCGCTTGGACCAGAAGGGGGTGGGATCTCGCATGGACCTTTTGATGAGGACTCGCAGAAACGCATTAACATGCTATGCAAAAACACAAAATCAAGTCAATATCAACGAATCTATAACTCAACCGTAAAGAATAAATAACTCAGCCACATAGTATACTAAACTCAGTCACATAGTATACTTAACTCAGCTACAAAGAATACTGTTGGGGTCAAAATCGGTACGACGGAATCAATGGCTGTAACTCCCCGCAGAAATATAAAAGGAATCGTTTCGTAAAACCCGAAGAATCGTTTTATAAAACTCGAGGATCGTTTTATAAAACTCGAGGACCGTTTTATAAAACTCGAGAATCGTTTTATAAAACCCGAGGATCATTTTATAAAACTCAAGAATCGTTTTATAAAACTCGAGGATCGTTTTATAAAATTCGAGAATCGTTTTATAAAACTCAAAGAATCGTTTTATAAAACTCGAGAATCGTTTTATAAAACTCGAAGAATGGTTTTATAAAACTCGAGAATCGTTTTATAAAACTCGAGGATCATTTTATAAAACTCGAGAATCGTTTTATAAAACTCGAAGAAACGTTTTATAAAACTTGAAGAATCGTTTTATAAAACTCGAGAATCGTTTTATAAAACTCGAGAATCATTTTATAAAACTCGAAGAATCGTTTTATAAAACTCGAAGAATCGTTTTATAAAACTAGAGAATCGTTTTATAAAACTCGAAGAATCGTTTTATAAAACTCGAGAATCATTTTATAAAAGTCGAAGAATCGTTTTATAAAAATCGAGAAGCGTTTTATAAAAATCGAGAATCATTTTATAAAACTCGAAGAATCGTTTTATAAAACTCGAGAATCATTTTATAAAACTCGAAGAATCGTTTTATAAGACTCGAGAATCGTTTTATAAAACTCGAGAATCATTTTATAAAACTCGAAGAAACGTTTTATAAAACTCGAAGAATCGTTTTACGAAACCATAAAAAACCGAAACAGCCGTAAAACGCAAACTAGTTACGACTAGTTCGCCCATGGGCGAACTAAGCCGGCCCGGCTTACCGATGGGCGAACTAGGAGTCACTCCACTAGTTTGCCCATCGGCGAACTAAGCCGGGCCGGCTTAGTTCGCCGATGGGCGAACTAGGGACACTCCACTAGTTCGCCCATCGGCGAACTAAGAGTCACTCAACTAGTTCGCCTATCGGTGAACTAAAGACTTCTCGGATATCCCGCGCCTCGATCTCCCGCATCCCCGATTCAAAACTTACGTGTTTCGACAAGGTCACGTTCTAAACTACGGCCGAAACATCTCCCGTTCCATCTCGATCCGACCTACCGTTCGAGTTTTACGATAAAAACCGTAAAACTTCGCTTTCTCGGAAAGAACTCGAGGAAATCGTATAAAACGGCAACGGTTAAACGAAACACCGAACACTGCCTAAACTATGCGATTTATTCGAGATTTCTCGTTGAAATCATAAAAAACGCGTTTTAAATAAAAAACGCTGAGTAAGTCGTAAAAAACGTGTTTTTATTAAAAAGTCGAGTAAATCGTAAAACCTTACGATTAGCTCGAAGAATTTATTAAAAACGACGTCAGATTAGGAAACGAATCCGTAAAAAGTCGGAAAACGGTTTTCATCGTAAAACGGCCCGGAAGGACCTAAAACGCGATAAAAACCCATCTCGCGATTTCAACGGAATCTAACCCGCAGATTTGATAGTGTTTTGCGGTTTACTCGCAGGAGGAAAATAAAAGGCAAGTTTGAAGGTAAATAGAAGATTTCCGCAGAAGAAAAGGAAGGATCGAGAAAAATGGAAGATTCCCGAAATACTCAAATCCGGGCAAAATGGAAAGATCGAACCGTCAAGGCAAGGAGTATATAAACAAGAGGCGTAGGGCAGAAGAGGGGGACGAATTTGAGAGCTCTCATCTGAGCTTTTTACAACTTTTCTAGACTTAGAATTTTCCGCACTTAGAAACTTAGGCTTTTTCTCGACAAGTTCGGTTTCTATGACTGGCGCTCAATTACTAGACGAACTCGCCCAGGCAGTTCGATCTCTGGTCAAGCTCTATCAACTGAACTACGTTTGACTTGATCCCCGAAAGGGGTACGTAGGCAGCCTTTCATAAGGTTCAGTCCGAAATCAATCAAACCTTTTTTCCTATCTTTTTCCGTCTTTCGTTATCAAGCTGCGAGTCGACTAGATCTACGGTTTTATGTTTGTAACTCGCTGATGGCCCCTGCGGCCAAAGCCTTTGTAATTCCTTGTAATGATCGCAACGCTCTTACGCAAATCGGAAATAAGATCAACTTTCTTTATAAATTCGTTTTATTGCGTTTTTCATATTTTTCCGCATTTATTTGGTTACTTGTCGTTGGCTTTCGCAGAGATCCGGTTCCTCTGGGAAATTAGGGTTTTCCTAAGTTTCCTTATTTAACGGAAATTGACAAGTGCGAATCTCGGTTCCCACAAATACTAAACTCAGCCACATTGTATACTAAACTCAGCCACATAGTATACTTAACTC
The DNA here is from genome assembly GCA_932364175.1 of Eruca vesicaria subsp. sativa. Lineage (NCBI taxonomy): Eukaryota > Viridiplantae > Streptophyta > Magnoliopsida > Brassicales > Brassicaceae > Eruca > Eruca vesicaria. The sequence goes on along the minus strand of CAKOAT010121488.1, from coordinate 42,668 downwards.
AGCCACAAAGAATACTAAACTCAGCCACATTGTATACTAAACTCAGCCACATAGTATACTTAACTCAGCCACAAAGAATACTAAACTCAGACACATAGTATACTTAACTCAGCCGTAAAGAACACGTAACTCAGCTACATAAAATATATAACTCAGCCATAAGGAATACTTACATCATCATACAGCCATCCATATTGGTTGTCTAGCCACGGTCTTGGCGTGACGATTATTCTGTAGAACTCATCCTCATGGGACGCTGTTTTTGAAGTGGGAACGTGTTTATGTTTCTCTAGGTGTTTCTTAAGTTTATCCAATTGGTTGTCTAGCCACGGTTTATGTTTCTCTAGGTGTTTCCATATTGGTTGTCTAGCCACGGTCTTGGCGTGACGATTATTCTGTAGAACTCATCCTCATGGGACGCTGTTTTTGATTCTCTAGGTGTTTCCATATTGGTTGTCTAGCCACGGTCTTGGCGTGACGATTATTCTGTAGAACTCATCCTCATGGGACACTGTTTTTGAAGTGGGAACGTGTTTATGTTTCTCTAGGTGTTTCTTAAGTTTATCCAATTTTTCTGGATCAACCGGTGCTAAAGGATCATATATTACTGGTGAAGGTTCAAAATTCTTCCTCATGCAGGTCGTTCCATTATCTCCAATGTGAAGAAAAACTGGTGCTGAAGGATCATTATCAGCGAGTTGTGATGCACACCTAATTGCAGATAACTGAACATTTTTCTCCCGATATTGATTTATTCTTTCGGATATGATCCTATCCTCTTCCTCCACATCAGAATCCGGAAGCATTTCGTTTTGTGATGCGAAAAATTCGTCAGTAACATCCACAAGCTCACTGTCGGCTTGAATCTGTTTCGGCTGAGGAACAGCTACTGTTATTACACTGCGACACGTCACCCTTTTTGGGACATGTTTCATTAACTAAGCTTTCTCAACCTTCTTTAACTAAGCCTTCCCAACCTTCTTTAACTCAGCCTTCTCTTTCCTCTTTAACTCAGCCACCTTCTTTTACTCAGTCTTCCATTTCCTTAACTCAGCCGCCTCTTTCCTACTTAACTCAGCCGTTTCATTCTTCGTAGGAGACGCCTCCTTCTTTCCTAACTCATCCGTTTCGTTCTTCTTAGGTGACGCCTCCTTCTTTGCTAACTCAGCCGCCTCGTTCTTCTTAGGAGACGCCTCCTTCTTTGCTAACTCAGCCGCCTCGTTCTTCTTAGAAACCGCCTCCTTCTTTGCTAACTCAGCCTCCTCTTTGTCCTTCTCTTTAACCTCAACTCCTTTTAGTTTTAACCTTACCCTGTTTCCGCGTCCTAAGGCTGGGTCCTTTGTGTTGGTGTCAAAATCGGTCACAACGGAATCAATGGCTAAAAGTCTCCGCAAAAGTAAAAATAAAATTACGTTTTATAAAACTCGAGAGTTTGTTTTATAAAACTCGAGAAATCCTTTTATAAAAGAAGATTCTGTTTTATAAAACTCGAGAGATCATTTTATAAAACTCGAGAAATCGTTTTATAAAACTCGAGAAATCGTTTTATAAAAGAAGTTTCCGTTTTATAAAACTCGAGAAATCGTTTTATAAAAGAAGTTTCCGTTTAATAAAACTCGAGAGATCGTTTTATAAAACTCGAGAAATCGTTTTATAAGACTCGAGAAATCGAGGAATTGTTTTGAAAAACTCGAGAAGCCGTTTTATAAAACTCGAGAAATCATTTTATAAAACTCGAGAAGTCATTTTATAAAACTCAAGAAATCGTTTTATAAGACTCGAGAAATTGTTTTATAAAACTGGAGAAATCGTTTTATAAAACTCGAAGAATCGTTTTATAAAACTCGAGAAGTCATTTTATAAAACCCGAGAAATCGTTTTATAAAACTCGAGAAATCGTTTTATAAGACTCGATAAATCGTTTTATAAAACTCGAGAAATCGTTTTATAAAACTCGAGAAATCGTTTTATAAAACTCGAGAAATCGTTTTATAAGACTCGAGAAATCGTTTTATAAGACTCGATAAATTTTTTTATAAAACTCGAGAAATCATTTTATAAAACTCGAGAAATCGAGGAATTGTTTTGAAAAACTCGAGAAGCCGTTTTATAAAACTCGAGAAATCGTTTTATAAAACTCGAGAAGTCATTTTATAAAACTCAAGAAATCATTTTATAAGACTCGAGAAATTGTTTTATAAAACTGGAGAAATCGTTTTATAAAACTCGAAGAATCGTTTTATAAAACTCACGAAGTCATTTTATAAAACTCGAGAAATCGTTTTATAAAACTCGAGAAATCGTTTTATAAGACTCGATAAATCGTTTTATAAAACTCGAGAAATCGTTTTATAAAACTCGGGAAATCGTTTTATAAAACTCGAGAAATCGTTTTATAAAACTTGAAGAATATTTTATAAAACTCGAGAAATAGTTTTATAAAACTCGAAGAATCGCTTTATAAAACTTGATAAATCATTTTATAAAAATCGATAAATTGTTTTATAAAACTCGAGAAATCGTTTTATAAATCCAAAGAGATTTCCGAACAAAGGAAATCCGCGGAAAACTCGGAAGATCGGTATCTCGGAAAAATGAAACAAACGTCGATTACACGATCGTCCGAGTTAAGCAAAAAACCGCAAAAAACCAAAACCGTCGTAAAAGGCGAGCTAGTCACGTCACGACTAGCTCGCCCAAAGGCGAGCTAGCCTCGTCCCAACTAGCTCGCCCAACGGCGATCTAGCCTCGTCCCAACTAGCTCGCCCAACGACGATCTAGTCTCGTCCCGACTACCTCGCCCAACGGCGAGCTAGTCTTGTACCAACTAGCTCGCCCAAATGCGAGCTAGAAGCTTCCATAACTCGCCCAAGAGGCGCTGACTTTGCCCCAAGGGTTCCTGTGGGAACTGAAATTCACCTACTGTCAATGAATCGTAAATAAGGAAACTTTGAGTAAACCCCAAGTTTCCAGAGGACCCGGCTATCTGCAGAACCGCACAACAAGAATTAAGAAAAACAATGAACTTAAAATTAAAGTATGAATGAACGAAATCGAGAGCAAGAAGGTTTTATTCCGAATCGGTGTAAGAACTGCTACAATGAGAGTGGCCTTAGCTGCGTGAGCCGTCGGCGAAATCCCTAACTCTAGAAGTCTAAGACCGAAAACCCTTGTTGAGACGCAGCTCGCTAACAGAAAACAAAAATATTCCTAAATGCTAAATTTGGTGGTGAAAGCTCTGAAAATCGTGTGTCTGCTTCTGCCCTATGCCCCTTGCTTATATACTCCTCTCCTTGGCGGTTTAATCTTTCCATTTCGTCCAGATTCAAGTTTATCGGGAATCTTCCATATATCTCGATCCTTCCTTTTTTCCGCGGAAATCTTCTATTTATCAAAACGTTATCGTATCTTTGGGTTATATTTCGTTAAGATCGCGAGATGGGCTTTTATCGCGTTTTAGGACCTTCCGGGCCGTCTTGCGGTAAATCCGTTTTTCGACCTTTTACGAGATCGTTTCCTGATCCGATGCCATTTTAGTAAATTCCCTGAGTTAATCGTAAAGTTTAGCTACGTTCGTTTCTCGGTTAATCGTACCCGTTTTTTACGATTTACTAGACGTTTTTATAAAAAACGCGTTTTTTATGATTTTAACAAAAAATCTCGAATAAATCGTATAGTTTAGGCAATGTTCGGTGTCTCGTTTAACTGTTGCCGTTTTATACGATTTCCTCGAGTTCTTTTCGAGAAACAAAGTTTTACGATTTTTATCTTAAAACTCGAATGATAGGTCGGTTCGAGACGAAACGGGAGACATTTAGACCGTGGTTTGGAACACGACCGTGTCGAAGGACGTAAGCATTGAATCGGGGATGCAGGAGATCGAGGCTCGGGATGGTCGGCTCGACGTACGGTGAACTGAGCCGGACCGGTCCAGCTCGCAGGTCGGCGAACTGTCCGGGAAGCCTCTAGTTCACCAAACGGTGAATTAAGCTGGCTGGCTTAGCTTGCCGTTTTGCGAACTAGTCGGAAAGAGACTAGTTCGCGTTTTACGGCGGTTTCGGTTTTTTGTGGTTTCGTGCTTATCTCGGATGATTGTGTAATCGACGTTTGTTTCATTTTTCCGAGATAACAATCTTCCGAGTTTTTCGCGGAGTTCCTTTGTTCGGAAATTTCTTTTATAAAAGGATTCTTCGAGTTTTATAAAACGATTTCTCGAGTTTTATAAAACGATCCTTCGAGTTTTATAAAACGATTTCTCGAGTTTTATAAAATGATTCTTTGAGTTTTATAAGACGATTTCTTTTATATTTTTGCGGGGAGTTTTGGCTGTTGATTCCGTCGTACCGATTTTGACCCCAACAGTTCCTATCGCCTAGCTCGCCATACGGCGACCTGGCCTAGCTGAACTAGCTTGCCGTACGTCGAGCCGACCATCCCGAGCCTCGATCTCCCACATCCTTCATTCAAGGCATACGTCCTTCGACACGATCGTATTCCGAATCACGGTCGAAATGTCTCCCGTTTCATCTCGATCCGTCCTATCGTTCGAGTTTTACGATAAAAACCGTAAAACTTTGTTTTCTCGAACAGAACTCGAGAAAATCATATAAAACGGCAACGGTTAAACGAAACACCGAATATTGCCTAAACTATACGATTTTTTCGAGATTTTTCGTAAAAATCGTACAAAACGCGTTTTTAATAAAACCCCGAGTAAGTCGTAGAAAACGGCAACGATTAATCGAAACATCGAAAATTGCCTGTCTTTACGATTAACTCGAGAAAATTATCTAAAATGGCATCATATCAGGAAACGATCTCGTCTAAAGTCGTAAAACGGATTTATCCCAAAACGGCTCGGAAAGTCCTAAAACGCGATAAAAGCCACTCACGACTTTAAACGAAGTCCAACCCAAAGATACGACGACGTTTTGGCGATTTACTTGCAGAAAGAAGATGAATGTCAAACTTGAAGATAAATGTCAAGTTTGACGATAAATAGAAGATTTCCGCGGGAAAAAAGGAAAGATCGAGATAAATGGAAGATTCCTGATAAACTCGAATCTGGGTGAAATGGAAAGACTAAATCGCCTAGGAAGGGAGTATATAAGCAAGAGGCATAGGGCAGAAGCAAAGGGACGAATTTCAGAGCTCTCATCTGAGACTTTTACAACTTTTTTAGACTTAGAATTTTCTGCACTTAGAAACTTAGGCTTTTTTTCGACAAGTTCGGTTTCTATGACTGGCGCTCAATTACTAGACGAACTCGCCCAGGCAGTTCGATCTCTGGTCCAGCTCTATCAACTGAACTACGTTCGACTTGATCCTCAAAAGGGGTACGTAGGCAGCCTTTCATAAGGTTCAGTCCGAAATCAATCAACCATTTTTCTTATATTTTTCTGTCTTTCGTTATCAAGCTGCGAGTCGACTAGATTTAGGGTTTTATGTTCGTAACTCGCTGATGGCCCTTGCGGCCAAAGCCTTTATAATTCCCTGTAATGATCGCAACGCTCTTACGCTAATCGGAAATAAGATCGACTTTCTCTATGAATTCATTTTATTAAGTTTTTCATATTTTCCGGATTTATTTGGTTATTTGTCGTTGGCTTTCGCAGAGATCTGGTTCCTCTGGAAAATTAGGGTTTTCCTAAGTTTCCTTATTTAACGGAAATCGACAAGTGTGAATTTCGGTTCCCACAGTTTGGCGCTAGAAGGAGGGGGGGGGTCGGATTACTCTTACTCATAGCCGCAAAACGCTTGATCAAAATGATGTCTGGATATATGAAAGACAAAGTCGCAACTCGTAAAAACTTTGGTAAAACAACTCTAGCAGCGACTGCTCCTATAGCCAACGCTCACGCAAACGCTTTAGTAATTAATAAAATCAAAAACTTAATCGCGACTCTTCACCACGGAAAGAGCACGAAACGAGCTCGTGATTTCTCCATCTAAAAAAAAGGGCAACGATAAAACCAATTAAACCCCGTAACCAAATCGGAGAAATCATAACGTGTGAAGGTTTTACCAGCTTGCCCAATGGCGAGTTGGACATGATTCTCGGGATCCTAAGCCTGATCCTATTCCAATCTCGATCGTACAGCTTTTTTTTCGTCTCAATCAGACTTTCCGTTGATCATGACGAAAACAAGTCAACTCGACGAATCGAGATCACTCGCGCCAAGCGTCTTAGCTCGCCGAACGTAGAACTAAACCAAGCGTCTTAACTCGCAGAACGTAGAGCTAAACCAATCGTCTTAGCTCGCCGAACGTAGACCTAAACCAAGCGTCTTAGCTCGCTGAACGTAGAGCTAAACCAAGCGTCTTAGCTCGCCGAACGTAGAGCTGAACCAAGAGCCTAGCTCGCCAAAGAGGCGCTGACTTTGTACCAAGGGTTCTTATCGCCTAGCTCGCCATACGGCGACCTGGCCAAGCTGAACTAGCTCGCCATACGGCGAGCTGAACCGTTCAGGACTAGCTCACCATACGTTGAGCTAGCGAGCTCGCCATATGGCGAGCTGAACCAAACGCCTAGCTCGCCCAAGAGGCGCTGACTTTGCCCCAAGGGTTCTTATCGCCTAGCTCTCCATACGGCGACCTGGCCAAGCTGAACTAGCTCGCCATACGGCGAGCTGAACCGTTCAGAACTAGCTCGCCATACGTCGAGCTAGCTAGCTCGCCATACGACGAGGTGAACCAAGCGTCTAGCTCGCCCAAGAGGCGCTGACTTTGCCCCAAGGGTTCTTACCATCCAGATCGCCACACGGCGAGCTGAAAGGGTTCACCCGACTCGCCCTACGTCGAGCTGAACCAATCCTCGAATTTCTCTCCTTGTCTTGATCACGCTAATTCTCGTTTCGTCTCAATCGGAATTTCCATCGGGATTTTACGATAAAGCCGCAAAGACTTGTTTCTTCGTATAAGTTCGAATCAATCGTCTAAAACGGCAACGCTTGACTTAACACCAAAGTTGCCTAAAGTACACGAGAGATCTGAACTCTCTAAACGCAATCCGGTTTTACGAAACTCTGCCACGCTAAGTCAAAAACATCCAATCATAAACACGTGATTGATTTTTTCGATATACAAAGCGCACCTAGTCGGTTAAATAAAACCAGCGATATGAAGAAACAAGAACATGAACTCCGATGGTTAAGTCTTCTCCCTGCTCCGATACTCTTGCTGGGAATTCGTCGAAGACCGGTAAGTCAAAAGACGGAGAACGAAGAATAGACAATCCCAAATCATCAATAAAGTTAAGGCATAACTCGCAAACCGATCCAATCTCTCGTACAACCGAGAAACGATCGCCACGGATTAGAGAATACTCATTTCCTAAAAGAAAGAAGGAGCTAGAGACGCTGGCGTCGTCTTAAAACCGACTCGCTCCTAGAAATTTTGGTAAATTAGACGTACTCCAAGTTATCACCGATCCACCATGATCTTCAATCGACCCGGATTGTCGATCATCCCAATCCTTCAAAGGAAACTCGTTTTTCTTCTTTCGCCGAACATTTTTCCTTGCATCAAGAAAACTCTTTCTATACAGCAAACTCTCGCAAATATAAGCGGAAAAATATTCGGACGATGTAACACCTCGTCGAAATCATCCCAAAAGCAAACGACAATCTAAAAACCGTCTAAGCGCTAAAGACTGATCCAAACCGTCTGAGAAATAATCTCGAGGACTATATAGCACCTCTCGTCGCAATCATGCGGTTAGAAAATCTCCTCGAAACTTCAGAGTGAAACTCGATGATTTTCCGAAGTCATAAAGATCTTCTCGAACTTGATAAAACAAGTTTTGTATAAGAATCAAAAAATTATACGAGAAATATTTAGGCGTCAAAACATTGCTATCATTTTCCGTCGAATCAAGTGAGTCACGGAATAATATCAAGAACATTTGCGGCAAAAAGAAAAATCGAGAACACACAGCAGCAATAGAGAACACGTCCTCCCTTCTCGCCGACTTATCCTATTTCTGGTCATGTGATTCATTCCACCCGAGAAACCCGCTAAAACATTTTGCGACTAGATCTCGGTGAAATAACTTTTGGTAAAACTCCGCGAGTGACTCCGAAAAAACCATCATCGAAGAATAAAAAACTAAGCAGAAAGTTATCTCGGAAAATCTGCGGAAACATTGTTAACCCAATGCGTCGTGCCGATTTACTAAATTCATCGTCCGTTACTTACGCGAGAAAACCTTCGTATAGTCAGGATCATGTCATAACGAAGTAACTTTCGAAAGTAGACGTAACAGGTTTTGCGAAAAGTACTTTCCTTATAGTGAAAACCAAGCTATACGATCCGGCACTGAGCGACCAACCTAAACTTCGCTCCCTCGCGCCACAATCTGAAAGATCTCACTTTTTACCCCTTTGGTTCACGAGCATCAGCCCTCATTCCTCCCGGTTACGTCCAAGAATGAAACTACCCCATGAACAACTCCGCACGGACTATGCATCGAGCTTCTTAGGCTCTGTCCCCCTCGCGTAAAAAAAAAAAAAAAGAAACAACTTCCATACGAACAAAGGAAAAGTTTATACGAAACTTTCATCGTATAAATCAAACCTACAACAAAAAAACGTTTTCTGTAACCGCAGGCATACTTGGCATATCAAGCTCGACAAACACTACGTGGCTATTGTCCGATCACGCTTCACTTCAATGCCAAGTTTACAAACCGACTCGACCTTATCAATAGCACGAAAGTGTCGTGGTCTAATCCTCTACCGAATACGACCTTGGCTGTGTGGCCGAATACAACCTTCACGCCGAGCCAATACATTCAACGGATAATGCAAACTTGTCGCAAATCGGCTAAGTTCTATATTCTCACGATTCACGCTATTTCCGAAGCAAGTTGCCTACAAAATCCGACGTCTAAGAAACCGCTTCGTTTCGGGGAAACAACTTACGCAACCTCTCGGTCCTAATTGCTTTAGCACAAATCATAAAACTACTTAACATCCAAACAGAATTGTAAGTTTTCATTGCGAATATCCGCAACAACCAAAGTGTTCCTACAAAGCAGGGTTAAGACAAAACCCCCGCAACACCGTGAAACCTCTTCGAGCCCGCAAACGTTTTGAACACAAAACGCGGCACACGAAATAAAAACCAACTTTCGGCACTGCGAGACATCGCAGACGCCCGGAGAATAGTTTTTCGATACAAATACCTTCCTCGATAAAGTCATTTTCTTGGAAGACCTAACAGTCCATCCGCGACTATAAAAATATGCAAAACTTCTTAACGTACGTATCCTTCGCGAAGGGCAAAACAACGTAAACATCAATCACCTAAAAAGTTTGTTGCTGATCACAACAAACTCGCAACAGTCCTAAACAAACTTAAGTTATCTTACAGAGATAGCTCTCGAACACCCGACACAAGGGTAATAGCGCTATAAAAGAAATCCAAACTTTTGGTCAGCACTTCCGGGAAACTTAAAAATTGTTCCCGGTGAGATGCTCGATTCCAACCAGACGAATTGTATAAGCCGAGAACCTATCGCGGATTCTATATCGGTATGGAATCAGGTTAAAATCGCAACAGGCAAAACGAAAGCCGACTAGTCATCGCATAGCCTCAATCCGAAAGTAAACCTAGGTCTTGCCCTAAACCCAGCACACTGGTCACTAACGTCTCAAGGCATGAATCGAGATCCTAAAGGCATGTCTCTTCGTCTATATCTAAACGCTCACTCGATTTGCTAAACATCCTAAAACGAGCAAACGAATAAGGCGATACACTAAGGGAAAGGAATACGAGACGACAACTTGCAGACCTCCCTCAATATCAACTCATATTCTTCCCTCTACATTCATACGAATTAAAACACGCTCTTAAAAACGCTAACTAATTTTTAATAAAGCTGCAAAAGCGGCAGGGACTCAGAGCCGTACACGGCCAGTCCGAAAACTATAACGGCCACGCTCGGCCAGACCAAACGGCCTACGAGGCTAGTCTCAAGGCCGGCAATGGTCTAGATGCCATCGACATCAATATGCTCGATAATTCCTACACGACATATAACTAGACTGTAAAGGTCTCACTGCGAAACAGGTCATACGAACCTTAACTCCAAATGAACTACGAAAGGCTTGATCCCTTCTATAGGGTACATAGGCAGCCTTCACAAGGCGCAGCCCTAATCTTAAACGCATTCCGCTTCCTGGAGAATGGAAAGATCACTGTCAACGGACCTTTCCAACCATTAATTCCGCCTGACTTAACAAAAACTGGCTAACCACTCGCAAGAACCTTACGCTAGAAGCTCAAGATTCTAGCGAGCTGGGGGGCTAACTGTTGCTGTCAAAATCAGTCACGACGGAATCAATGGCTAAAAGTCTCCGCAACAGTAAAAATAAAAATACGTTTTATAAATCTCGAGAGATCGTTTTATAAAACTCGAGAAATCGTTTTATAAAAGAAGATTTCGTTTTATAAAACTCGAGAGATCATTTTATAAAACTCGAGAAATCGTTTTATAAAACTCGAGAAATCTTTTTATAAAAGAAGTTTCCGTTTTATAAAACTTGAGAAATCGTTTTATAAAACTCGAGAAATCGAGGAATTGTTTTGTAAAACTCAAGAAGCCGTTTTATAATACTCGAGAAATCGTTTTATAAAACTCGAGAAATAGTTTTATAAAACTCGAAGAATCGTTTTATAAAACTCGAGAAGTCATTTTATAGAACTCGAGAAATCGTTTTATAAGACTCGAGAAATTGTTTTATAAAACTCGAGAAATCGTTTTATAAAACTCGAGAAGTCATTTTATAAAACTCAAGAAATCGTTTTATAAGACTCGAGAAATCGTTTTATAAAACTCGAAGAATCGTTTTATAAAACTCGATAAATCGTTTTATAAAACTCGAAAAATCGTTTTATAAAACTCGAAAAATCGTTTTATAAATCCAAAGAGATATCCGAACAAAGGAAATCCGCGGAAAACTCGGAAGATCGTTATCTCGGAAAAACGAAACAAACGTCGGTTACACGATCGTCCGAGTTAAGCACAAAACCGCGAAAAACCAAAACCACCGTAAAACGGGAGCTAGTCACGTCACGGCTGGCTTAGCTCGCCGTTGGGCGAGCTAGCTTCGTCCCGACTAGTTCGCCCTACGGCGAGCTAGTCTTGTGGCTTACCTCGCCGTTGGGCGAGCTAGAAGCTTCCATAGCTCGCCCAAGAGGCGCTTACTTTGCCCCAAGGGTTCCTATCGCCTAGCTTGCCATACGGCGACCTGGCCAAGCTGAACTAGCTCGCCGTATGTCGAGCCAACCATCCCGAGCCTCGAACTCCCACATACTTGATTCAAGGCATACGTCCTTCGACACGATCGTATTCCGAATCACGGTCGAAATGTCTCCCGTTTCATCTCGATCCATCCTATCGTTCGAGTTTTACGATAAAAACCGTAAAACCTAGTTTTCTCGAAAAGAACTCGAGGAAATCGTATAAAACGGCAACGGTTAAAGGAAACACCGAATATTGCCTAAACTATATGATTTATTCGAGATTTTTTGTAAAAATCGTACAAAACACGTTTTTAATAAAACCCAGAGTAAATCGTAGAAAATGGCAACGATTAATCGAAACAATGAACATTGCCTAGCTTTACGATTAACTCGAGAAACTTATCTAAAAACGGCATCGTATTAGGAAACGATCTCGTCTAAAGTCGTAAAACGGATTTATCGCAAAACGGCTCGGAAAGTCCTAAAACGCGATAAAAGCCACTCGCGACTTTAAACGAAGTCCAACCCGAAGATACGACGACGTTTTGGCGATTTACTCGCAGAAAGAAGATAAATGTCAAACTTGAAGATAAATGTCAAGTTTGAGGATAAATAGAAGATTTTCGCGGGAAAAAAGGAAAGATCGAGATAAATGGAAGATTCCCGATAAACTCGAATCTGGGCGAAATGGAAAGACTAAATCGCCTAGGAAGGGAGTATATAAGCAAGAGGCATAGGGAAGAAGCAAAGGGATTTCACAGCTCTCATATGAGACTTTTACAGCTTTTGTAGACTTAAAATTTTCCGCACTTAGAAACTTAGGCTTTTTTTCGACAAGTTCGGTTTCTATGACTGGCGCTCAATTACTAGACGAACTCGCCCAGGCAGTTCGATCTCTGGTCCAGATATATCAACTGAACTACGTTCGACTTGATCCTCGAAAGGGGTACGTAGGCAGCCTTTCATAAGGTTCAGTCCGAAATCAATCAAACCCTTTTTCTTTCTTTTTTTGTCTTTCGTTATCTAGCTGCGAGTCGACTAGATTTAGGGTTTTATGTTGGTAACTCGCTGATGGGCCTTGCGGCCAAAGCCTTTATAATTCCCTGTAATGATCGCAACGCTCTTACGCGAATCGGAAATAAGATTGACTTTCTCCATGAATTTATTTTATTACGTTTTTCATATTTTCCGCATTTATTTGGTTACTTGTCGTTGTCTTTCGCAGAGATCTGGTTCCTCTGGAAAATTAGGGTTTTCCTAAATTTCCTTATTTAACGGAAATCGACAAGTATGAATTTCGGTTCCCACACTTTGCAGGAGAAATACCAACGAAATCAACGTCGTCAACCAAATTCTTTTCCACGGCTTTATCAGGTGTACTATTGACAGAGGACTTAGCAGGTGGAATATTGACAGAGGCCTTAACAGGTGGACTATTGACTGAGTGCTGCGGAAAAGACTTCGGCGGTGGCGGTGGCGGTGGCGATGGCGGTGATGGTGATGGCAATGGTAAAGAATTTTCGGGAACTTTAGAGAAGTACTCCTCCACTGCAACTCTGACTAAATCAGCAATGTTCGTATCTCTAGACTCGATATCTCTGGACTCGAATATGGATAACTGCGCTTCGAAGTTTTCGAATCTGTTAACATAGCTGTCGATTTTTGAGGCAATTCTATCCAGAGTATATCATCCGTACCTTCCTTCTCGCAAGCACCCTTTCTCTCCACAACAGCTTCATCCTCTTGGAAGCTGCTCACTTTCTTCTGCTTCTTAATGGGTGGCGCAGCCTTTGACGAAACACCAGCCTTTGTTTGTTTGCATTTCATCTGCGTTCCCCAAAAACCTCTAACAAACCGACTTATATATATGTCTATTATCAAGTTAACGAGTTGCGGGTCATCTGCTTCATCCAGCCACTGAGGAAACATCTCTTCTACGGAGTCCTTCATAACCATTTTTCTCACGCGCACCTACAAAACCAGTCACCAAATACATAATAACTCGGCCATCAAAGTACTAATAACTCAGCAGTTAAAACTAATAACTCAGCCATAAAATAACTAATAACTCAGCCACAAAGTACCAAAACCCAGCCACCATATAAACACTATCTCAGCCATCAAATAACTAATACCAAAAAACTCAACCACTATATACATACTAACTCAGTCATCAAATAACTAAAACCAAGAGGCTGAGATAGTGTTTATATGGTGGCTGGGTTTTTGGTGCTTTAATACTATTTCGATGTGTTCATAAAACAACTAATAACTCATAAATATAATATTTAACAACTAAGCCACAAAGTACCAAAAATCCAGCCACCATATAAACACTATCTCAGCCATCAGATAACTAATACCAAAAAACAAATCAGCCACTATATACATACTAACTCAGCCATCAAATACCAAAAACCCAGCCTTACCTCGCCATGTTCTCTAATCTCCTCTGTAATGACAGCATCAAAACTTGAACGTGTTCGCTTGCCACCCCATCAAAAAAGTGGAACTTCTTGCTCATTGACCACTCTCCCAATCTCTCCAAAACAAGTGATAGATTCATACTCCCAAACCAATAACACGTCATTCAGACCGCTTATGGTGTATGTCCTTTCTTGTGGATTCAACATCTTAATAGAGTCAACAAGAACTTCATATGCAGTCTGACCCCATGGATACGTCATCATGGCTTCATTGTCGAATACTCTTTTTGCACTTCCAAACGGTATCCTAGAATTATGATGCAAAGCATAAAGTCCCATGGCTTGAAGAAGTAACAGCCCTAACCATTTACACTTTTCAAAACTCCAGGCCAGACATACCTCTAATGCTGCCCTCAGTTCGTCTAACTTGGGTCCCACCCCAAGCGGCATATTCAACTCCTCCCAAAACGCTTTGTATTGTTCATGTTCAAAACTTTCTGTTGGCTCTGGATCTGTGTTTAACCCAGTGATCTCACGAAATTCGTGTAAGCTAAACCTGATAGGTTCATCACCAACTAGATTCCAAATCTCCTTCTTGTATACTCAAAGCTGACGACATAGTAGATAGTGGACAGTCCTACCAGACCACACGCCTTTGCGTTCAACTAGCTTAACAATAATTCCAAGAGGACCCTGCCTCATGTGATCCCACACATCCCGTCCTATTGCTTCTCTGACATTAGGGAAATCTCTAAACGAGAGGATTAGTTGTGACGAAGATGATTTCGTGATTTCGTACTCGGTTAGGGTTTAACGAAAGTTGTGACGAAGGAGTTATGACATTGTTGGTGATGGAATACTCCCCTTTACAAGGCCCACTGAATAATGGGCCCGGCTCATACGAGCTCCGGCCCAACGAGGTAATCCAGCCGCGATCGACAGATAATCAAGCTTGACTTGGATAATCCCCGTGATTAGCCGAGTTAAGGACGTTTAGGCAGAATGCTCACCTTCGCAGGCCGATCGAGGCCCATTTGACAGAAGGCCTCCGAACCTGCGACCAGTTTGCTAGGTTAAGGCATTGTCGCTATAAAAGGGAAAGAAGAGGCAACAAGGAAAGGGATCCAAAATTACTCTCACTCACAAGGCGGCTAGAATTAGGGTTTTCACTCTTGTACTTTCTTTCCGACTTGTACGGCACGGCTGAGCTCCCCGCGAGACTCCGCCTCGCCTCACCTTTCCTCATTTGTAACCGAAATCTCTCATTAATAAAACTGTTCATAGACTCTAAATAGTAAATAACGCCTTTGAAATATCCCACAGGCGAGTCCAGTCACTCATTCACTAAAAAGACCGAACTTGGTTCGAACAGTTGGCGCCCACCGTGGGGCATAAAAAAGTAGCGTCAACACAAGTTATGAGTCTAAGTAACGATTCAACCTCCGGCGACGAGGAAGATGACGCATCACCGACGAAGACGAAGACGAAGCCCAGAAGACGACGAACGAGCACCTCGCGGCTATTGTCACCGTACTCGCGAATCCGGATGGTGCTGGGGGATATCTTTCCACGGCTCGACGATTCCTCTTCAACACAAACCCTACCCCTACTCCGGCTAACCAGCCCATCATGCCGACCGGACCCGCGGATGACTCTGTACAACCGGGAAACGGCCCAGATCTGCAAACTATCTAGGAAATCGCTGCTGTCAAGCAAGCTCTCCTCGATATTAACTCGAAGATTCACAGCGTCATAACCTCCGCTCCGCTCATCTAAAGCGTTCTTGCAGACACCCTCCGGACTCCGTTCACTAATAAGATAACCATCGTAAGACTCCGCAAGATGGACAAGATCCGCTTGCCGACGTACGACGGTCTCTCAGACCCAACGGCCCACATTATGTCCTTCAACATCGCGATGCGGCGACAGAACTTCTCCGACGAAGAACGAGACGCCGGCTACTGCCAACTCTTTGTCGAGAGCCTAACCGGCGTGGCCCTCACGTGGTTAACCGGTCTCCCAGAAAACTCCGTTGACAGTTTTCACGACCTATCGTCCGTGTTTTTAAAGAACTACATAATGTTCACACGTGAGGAAGCTACCGCGTCTGACCTCTGGAACCTTTCCCAAGCGCAGGGACAAAGCCTTCGCAGTTTCATTGAAAAATTCAAGGGGATTGTCTCCAAAGTCAAAGTCCCAGATAGCATCGCTGTCGACGCCCTCATGAACACGTTGTACGTGCACTCCAAGTTTCGAGACGACCTCTATCTTCACCCGACTAAATCCCACTCCGATGCTATTGCTCGATCCAACAACTTCATCCGCATGGAAGAAGACACCAAGGCAATCATCAGCAAGCATAACACGACTAAGCAAGTGTCGTCAAAGAATAACGACACCCATCCGGAGCCACGACAGCACGCCCTAAGCGAACACCAAGAAAAGCTTTGTCTACATGGTCAACAAAGATAACCTCCCGGGCTCAACGGTCGTAATCCGAGCGAAGGGATGGAACCACTGGGACAGGGCGGACGACGAGCCAAAGCCAGAAGGCGCAACCGAAGCCTCAAGGTCAAAACCTGACGAACCGGAGAAGTACTTTTCCTACCACAAGAGTAAGAAGCACGACACTAATGAATGCAATGTTCTGTACGAGCATTTCCTCTCTTCGGTCGCCAGCGGTAAGATTGAAATCGAACCACCCAAGACCAAATCGAAGGAGAACAGCTGGAGCAAAAACAAAGACAAGAAGGATCGAAAGTCTCAAGCCAAGGCTCTGCGACACGAGCAAAAGAAGGATGCCGAGGAAAAGGCTCCCAAAGCACAAGAGAAAGAAGACTCATCCGCCGACGAGGAGCAGCCCAGAAACCAACGAAGAGTCGAAGTTATCCTTACACGTCCGAGCTCGATGACGAGTCACAAGCCCGAGCTTGCACAAGAAGATCTGCGTATACACCTTAACAAGCGACCTACCGATTAGGACAGCTTGAGCTTGGCCGATCTACGGCATAAACTAAAGCGAAGGAACGTCGCGGCCAAGACGACATCGTCTGAGTCAGTCGGACCCGAGGACGAGGTCGCTACTCCGGACGTACCAAGCTCGCCCCCTATCAGAACGGATTTGTGGGACCACCTGAACTCGAAGGTCGCCGACCTCCATTTCAAAATTCGCAAACTAGAAACCCAGGATTTGCGACAGCAGCTCAATGCGAACAAAGGCAACCCGACAGAGTCCGAACCAACGACAATCGCACGCTCGCCATACGACCTGTGTTCCCAACTCGAGGGTAAACGAGCAAACGTCATAATGGGAGGTTCACCCCCATGCGGCGACTCGGTTCGGTCTATCAAAGCCCACTAGCGTCAGGCAAAGACTTCACAGAAATGGCCATCCGTACCAAAGAACGACCTCCTGATAATGTTCTCTGCAGAGGACGCACTCAGAGTCAATATGCCGCACAACGATCCCCTACTCGTCGAGTTGGGTATCAGAGACTGTGAAGTAACCAAGGTACTAATCGATACCGGTAGCTCAGTCGACCTCATCTTCCACAAAACCCTCAAGAAGATGGGAGCCGACCTGCATCTCATGATACCATCTAACCACTTCCTGACCGGGTTCAACGGAGTCTCAGAATAGATGATCGGCACCATCAGACTCCCAGTCTATGCTAGCTGGCGGAGTAACCCGCATGGTCAAGTTTTCCATCATCGCCACCGGCGCACCCTACCATGTTATACTTGGCACGCCGTGGCTCCACTCGATGAAATCCATTTGTTCAACGTACCATCAGTGCGTCAAGTTTCCAGGAAACGACGGACGAATCAAAACATTACCAGGTGACCAACAGGCCGCACGCGAACTCCTAATCGCCAACGTTAAGCCCAACAGTCGACCCCGACGCGGGTCAACGCTGTTGCAAAGCCCATCCATAAGATATACCCTCAAAAGGACGAAGTCCTCGAGGTGCAGATTGAGGACGAGGATCCCAGCAAGATCGTGCGAATAGGGGCATACATCTCTAACGAGATGCAGCAAACAATCCTCGCCTTCCTCAAAGAGAACGTGTCAACCTTCGCATGGACCACCTCGGACATGAAGAGGATTGACCCAAAAATCACATCTCACGAGCTCAACGTCGACCCCACTTTCAAATCCATCTGACAGAAACGTCGAAAGCTCGGCCCAGAACGATCTAAAGCCGTCAATGAAGAAGTCGAGCGACTTCTCGCAGCCGGATCGATCACAGAGGTAAGATATCCCGAGTGGTTAGCAGACCCAGTTGTGGTCAAGAAGAAGAATGGGAAGTGGTGCGTCTGTGTCGACTTCACAGATCTGAACAAGGCGTGTCCCAAGGACAGCTTCCCCCTTCCGCACATGGATCATCTGGTCGAGTCGACAGCAGGTAACGAGCTCCTCACTTTCATGGATGCCTTCTCCGGGTACAACCAAATCATGATGCATCCAGATGACCGAGAGAAGACCGCGTTCATCACCGATAGAGGAACTTACTGTTACAAGGTCATGCCATTTGGGTTGAAGAATGCTGGTGCGACCTACCATCGTTTGGTAAACAAGATGTTTGCTGATAAGCTCGGCAAGACGATGGAGGTTTACATCGACGACATGTTGGTCAAGTCGTTCCGGGCTGCCGACCATCGTGCTCATCTGCGCGAATGCTTTAAAACCTTAAACAAGTATGGCATGTAGCTGAACCCCGCAAAGTGTACCCGTGGTGTCATTTCAGGGGAATTCCTCGGTTACATCGTTATGCAGCGAGCAATCGAAGCGAATCCCAAGCAAATGTCTGCGATCCTTGATCTCCCTAGTGATACGCCCTAAATCGTAGGATCACTTTAGCTGGGTGTTGGATATGAACCGAGAAGGCAAACGGCACTTCTAAAACTGAGATGGATTGAAAGGATCGTCAAGAGATGCGGAATGGCTCTTGATATACCAAGATCTAAGGCTAACCACCTAAGAAATAATGAATGTGTTTGCTAACCACCAAACAACACACAAAGATGAAATGGCTGACCACCAAATCAACAAGCCGGTTCACACTAATGAACTAGCTAAAGAACTTTCTCTCTCACACTCAGAGAAGAAAAAATTAAACTCAAAAACATAGACTGATTTTATTCATAGAAGAGTTTACATATTTATACTACTTGTGGTCAAAAGAAATGAAGAGTTTTTGTAGAAAACTAGAAACTTAGAAAACACAAACAAAGACTAAGACTTTTGACTAGAAATAAGTGTGTNAATTAAACTCAAAAACATAGACTGATTTTATTCATAGAAGAGTTTACATATTTATACTACTTGTGGTCAAAAGAAATGAAGAGTTTTTGTAGAAAACTAGAAACTTAGAAAACACAAACAAAGACTAAGACTTTTGACTAGAAATAAGTGTGTTGTTGAATGCCCCTTGATATGACCACGATTTTGACTCCTTTTGTTGTTATTTCTTGATGCAAATGGCCTGAAGACCATCAGCAAAGGCCTGGTCGAATTTGGTGTAAATCGGACCCAAACTGAATTTTGTTATGAATTTTTCTGTTGGCTGAAAAAGGCCCATTTCGCCCATCAACTAAACCAGCTCCATATTTAGTGTCACTTAGCTTATCCAGCTCCAACCTAGTGTCACTTACCTCACTCAGCTCATTCTGCTCGTCCATGGTTGCGTCTTCTGATGGGGAAACCTCGGTTGGATCAAGTTGGTTGACAAGATCATCTCCTTGGGCATGTTCTATGATCCAAGCAGGTTGGTGCTCAAACCGGGGCGCATCATTCCCTCTCTCTTAAAAAATATTTGTCCTCAAATCTGTAACATTAAAGGGAAAAGGGTCATAAGCAAAGGAAACATAATCAGAACATTGCTCACCTTGTGTTTGGTTCAGTTTTTGAATGGAAGAAGATCTTTCTTGGTTTTCTTGAAGACCATGGTTTTGTTCTTCATATGGCCCTTCTTGCATTGTTACAAAGCTTCCAAGACCAAAGTCATAGGCAAATATCAAGAACGTTCAAGGGACCAGAAAATTCATCTTTGTTCAAAACGTTTTTAGAATCTTTTTCAAACTGAAAAATCAATTCAAAATTACTTGGACTCTCTGGTTGCAAAAAGTTTAGTTGCAAGCAGGATTCATCAGGAAGTGGTTCAAATTGAGATAAAAATAAGTTCTTATGTTCAAAAGATTTCAAACCTGCCATTGGCTTAAGTGCATAGTCATCGAAAACTGGCAATGGGTCTAAAAATTCTTTCTTTTCTGGCTCAGTTTCTACTTCGTCATTCTCCAAAACCACCAACGGTTTCTGGTTGTGGCACTTGTTAGCATAGTGACCGACCTTATGGCATTTGAAGCACCTGGTAGAAAGAGCTTTGCTTGTGGGTTTCACAGCTTTGCTTTTATCAAAAGAAATCTTATTAGTTTTCAACTCGGAATTTGAAAGATAAGAAGACTTACTTTTCTGTTTTGGTGCTGAAGAAGTGTTGGTATGTCCCATATTTTTGAGTTGCCAGACAGCATGAATCGCCTTATACAACATCTTCTCCAAGCTGGCACAAGTCTGAATCTCGTTTTGATTAAATTCATCATGGTTTCTCCTCTTGGCTTTGGTGGAGGGACGTTCACCACTTCTGACCCACTTCTCATCATCATCAGACCTGTTTTGTCTCTTCCTTTGTCTCTGCACAAAATCAAATCCATTAGAAGCAAATTGTTTCTTATCAAAAATCATTTGCTCCTTTTCAAAAACAGTTTTAAAAGGAAAGTAGACGCCGTCTTGTAGTGGTTTTGATTTCTTGAGAAGTCCAAACATCCTGAAACACTTAACAAATGTTAGCAAATAAAAAAAATCCCCACACTCTCAAAGTGTTTAGCTCACGGTTTTTAGATGGTCACTCAGAGTTCTTTCACTGGTTCAAAGGATGATAGGCAGTCAAAATTCAGCAATCAAAAACCCAAAACAATCTTTGTGAGAAAAGAAAAGAGGAATAAAGATGAAGAGATTTTTTTTTTTTTTTTGATATGGATCCGCCTTAACTGTCCTAAGGCTGGGTTTCTCTTCAGCCAGCAGGCTTTCTCTTCCACCACTCCCCCCGGATTTCTCTTTGCAAGTGATTCAAGCCAAAACTCTTTTTTTTATATTTTTTTTTATATATGGCGATCACAAGGGAGTAAAGGAACAGCCCAGATCCAAAAAAAAAATAAGAAAAGAAAATGATGAAGAGATGAGAAGATGAAAAGAAGATAGAAAACAAAGCAGCCAAAGTGGCTCTGATACCACTTGATACGCCCTAAATCGGGAAAGGATCACTCAAACGGACTAAAGGGATATGAACTCGCCAAAAGGGAGAACTGGTGGATTGAACGGGGACACAAAGGGTTGCGGATGGCTCTTGATATACCAAGATCTAAGGCTAACCACCTAAGAAATGATGAATGTGTTGGCTAACCACCAAACAACACACAAAGATGAAATGGCTGACCACCAAATCAATAAGCCGGTTCACACCAATGAACTAGCTAAAGAACTTTCTCTCTCACACTCAGAGAAGAAAAAATTAAACTCAAAAACATAGACTGATTTTATTCATAGAAGAGTTTACATATTTATACTACTTGTGGTCAAAAGAAATGAAGAGTTTTTGTAGAAAACTAGAAACTTAGAAAACACAAACAAAGACTAAGACTTTTGACTAGAAATAAGTGTGTNAATTAAACTCAAAAACATAGACTGATTTTATTCATAGAAGAGTTTACATATTTATACTACTTGTGGTCAAAAGAAATGAAGAGTTTTTGTAGAAAACTAGAAACTTAGAAAACACAAACAAAGACTAAGACTTTTGACTAGAAATAAGTGTGTTGTTGAATGCCCCTTGATATGACCACGATTTTGACTCCTTTTGTTGATACTAGTTGCATACTCCCCGCGCAAGCGCGGAGCTGCGATCATTATGTTTGCGTATATTTTTTTTGATTGTTAGTTTAGTGGATTCTTCTAATGACACCAAATAATAATGAAATGAAAAAACTGTAGTAAGAGTGTAAAGTGAAAATATTGTATATCTAATGTGTTAAATGTTATTTATATGCGAAGTAAGGTTTATAGGAATAGTTAGACTATAATATAGTTTTTAGTGTGTAAAAGTAGGTGTCTATTTTGTTTTTTGTTTTTTGCTGTAAATAGTTTTTATATCGTATGTCAAAACTTGATATAATTCTATATTTATAGTATTTATATTTGTATTAAACCATTTATCAATTTAAAAATAACCTTAATTAAGTTAATATTCGTTGTTTAAGTTTCATTAGATATGTTTTTATATATGGTTTTTTGTAAGTTTGGGTTTTGTTCATAAATGATGTGGCATTTTTATCTATGGCGTCATCGACTGTGGAAATCCATTCGCCGAAGTCTGGAGTCGGTGGTGAGGAATATTTTCAATGAAATTATAGTAGTTATTAAAATGTAAGAGAAATTACATATTCATTTAATAAATAACGAAAATACTTAAATCTTGTTGTTTTTTTATTTTATCTCACATACAATTTTTTTGAAAACATATATTAGGAAATATGTATAATGATTTAACTTTTTGAGATCTTAATATATATTATTCAAGCCTCATTAAGCCATCCACGTAGGCAGCCGCGTGGGATTCAACTTTTTTTTTTTAATTTTTTGGTCGGTTCGTTTTTAGATTCATTTTTATTATTTTTGGGTTGAACTATATTGTAATAGGATAGTTTTAAGGCTCTTTAAGCCATCCGCGTGAGACTTGCTTTTTTTTTATTGTTTGTTTTTGCATCCATTTTTAACTATTTTTTGGTTTGAACTCGTTAAGTTTTAGGGTTTTTCCAACTATTTTGATCTTTAAAACAATAAGCCAAAAAAAACATAAAAACCTTACAAACAAAAAGCCCATATGATAATAACCCATATAAAAAAATCAGAAATAAATGATGGCTGCGTGGTTTGAACCCACGATCTTGCATGGTTAATTAGACACCTTATACCACTTGGCTAAAGTGTATTTCATTGTTTGTAATCATTTTACCAAGACTATAGGTTTTTAAAAAATACCTACGGGACCCACAAAATTGCTGATGTGCCGCGTTGTGGAGCCTAGAAAGTCTACTATTATAATATAGATTTCTTGATGCAAATGGGCTGAAGACCATCAGCAAAGGCCTGGTCGAATTTGGTGGAAATCGGACCCAAATTGAATTTGTTATGAATTTTTCTGTTGGCTGAAAAAGGCCCATTTCGCCCATCAACTAAACCAGCTCCATCTTTAGTGTCACTTAGGTTATCCAGCTCCAACCTAGTGTCACTTACCTCACTCAGCTCATTCAGCTCGTCCATGGTTGCGTCTTCTGATGGGGAAACCTCGGTTGGATCAAGTTGGTTGACAAGATCGTCTCCTTGGACAAGTTCTATGATCCAAGCAGGTTGGTGCTCAAACCGGGGCGCATCACCTAACCCGAAGAACAGTCGGGAAGTCCAGCGGTTGACGGGGTGAATCGCCACCCTCAACCGCTTTATCTTGCGATCTACCGACAAGTGCCTCCCATTTTACGAGCTGTTGCGTGGTAATAAACGCTTCACCTGGGACGTGAAATGCAAAGAAGCCTTCAGTTAGCTAAAGACTTACCTCACCACTCCGCCTGTCTTAGCTAAGCCCAAGCCCGGAGACACGCTCTACCTTTACATCGCCGTCTTGCCAATCGCAGTCAGCAGTGTACTCGTCAAGGATGACCGAGGCGAGCAAAAACCAATATTTTATACGAGCAAACACATGACAGACCCCGAGACGCGTTATCCGACACTCGAGAAGATGGCCCTGGCAGTCATCACAGCGGCAAGGAAACTAAGACCATACTTCCAGTCGCATACGATCAAAGTCCTGACCGATAAGCCCCTTCGCACTGTCATACAGAATACCAATCAATCCGGAAGTTTGTCCAAATGGGCAATCGAACTCAGCGAGCACGACATTGTCTTTCGAAACCGGACAACACTCAAGTCGCAAGTCCTAGCCGAGTTCATGATCGAGTTACCGTTAGAGCTCGCACAGGATCTAGTCTTGCCAAACAGCAACTGGATTTTGCACGTCGTTGGTTCGTCAACGAACAAGGGGTCCGGCGCAGGGGTCCAACTGCAGTTTCCAACCGGCAAATTGATCAGGCAGTCATTCCGATTGGGCTTTGCTGCCTCAAACAACGAAGCCGAGTACGAATCGCTCATCACCGAGCAACGTCTCGCGAAGGCTGTCAAAGCAAGGCGACTAAGCGCTTACTGCGACTCTCAGCTCGTCATGAGCCAATTCAGTGGAGATTACGATACCCGAAATGAACGAATGGACGCTTACCTGAAGGTAGTCCAAGACCTTGTCAAAGGATTCGAGTTCTTCAAACTCGTGAAAGTCCCACATGGAGAAAACGTCTGTGCAGACGCCCTTGCGGCTCTATGGAGCAAACTCAGGGACCAAGTCCAAAGAACGATCCCAATCCACCAGATTAACAGACCATGTATTTATACCGTCGTAGAACCGCAAGCCGAGGCAACGCATGTCCTTGCAATCGCCCAATATAGACAAACAGAGCCAGACTAGAGGACCGAGCTGATAGACTTCCTAGCACACGATAAATACCCTGAGGAGAAGTGGAAGGCTCGACGACTTAAGGCGCGAAGTTCAAACTACGTTGTCACCGACGGCATACTCCACAGATGGACGGATAACAAAGTCCTCCTCCGATGCATCCATGGCGAAGAAACGTACCTCGTCATGGCCGAGACGCACGAAGGAGCCGGAGGCAACCATTCAGGCGGACGAGCTCTTGCTTTGAAAGTGAAGAGCCTAGGTTTCTATTGGCCAACCATGATCACCGACTGCAAGGCGTTTGCGCGGCAATGTGACAAGTGTCAGAGGCACACCTCGACAATCCATTGCCCCACCGAATCATTGCGAACAATTACAGCCCCTTATCCATTCATGCAATGGGCGATAGACATCATCGGACCAATGCCTCCATCTCGACAGAAACGTTACATCGAGGTCCTTACCGACTATTTCACGAAGTGGATAGAAGCCGAATCTTACGCGTCGATTACCGAGAGAGAGGTCCAGAAGTTTGTCTGGAAAAATGTCATATGTCGCCAGGGCCTACCCTACGAAATTGTTAACGACAACGGCTCCCAGTTCATCGCGCAGAATTTCCGCGAATTCTGCAATAAGTGGAGATTCCGTCTGAATATGTCCACTCCTCGCTACCCGCAAAGCAATGGTCAGGCCGAATCCTCGAACAAAACAATCATCGATGGAATCAAGAAAATGGTTGACTTGAAGAAGGGCCTATGGGCAGACGAATTAGACGGAGTCTTCTAGTCGCACAGAACCACGCCTCGAGGCGCTACCAAAGTAACACCTTTCTACCTCGCTTATGGAGTCAAAGCCATGGCACCTGCCGAGGTAAAAGTCACCAGCTTACGACGATCAAGAATGCCACAGTACGTCGAGCTTAACTGCGAGATGTTACTCGATGCCCTTGATGCTATCGAGGAAAGGTGCGATCAACCCTTGCTTCGTATCCAAAACTACCAAAACCAGATCGAGAACTATTACAACAAGAAGGTTCGATCCCGACCCCTTGAACTGGGAGACCTCGTCCTACGTAATGTCTTCGAGAACACCAAGGACCCATACGCCGGAAAGCTCGGTGCCATTTGGGAAGGACCTTATAAAATCCTTAAGGTTGTGAAACCAGGTGTTTACCATCTACAAAATTCGACCGAAGAAGTTCCACGAGCTTGGAACTCGATTCATTTGCGGCGTTATTACGCCTAATAACGAGCTTCCCCCTCCTTCCAGCGCCTAAAAAAAAAAAACCGAGTTATTGACTCTTTAGTCACTTTAACTCGTAAACCGAGCTAATGACTCTTCAGTCACTTTAACTCGTAACGCGGAACAGCCGCTTTCACTCGCCGAGTAGATGCGCAACATAAGCCACTTATACTCGGCAAATCGAACTACGAATGGCTTGATCCTCCCCGGAGGTACGTAGGCAGCCTTTACCGGTCCAGCTATAACCCAACAAAAACCACACCATCACGATGCTTGCACCCCAGCTTCCAGATACGAGTAGGAACCGCAGATGGCGCACCGGCACTCGCACGAGTTTGTCGAATACGCCCTGATCAGGAAAATCCGATGAGCCCCGCCAATTACAGTCGGCACCGACTAACTGACGAAGAGACGACCGAGTTTGGCTTCGCGATAATTCCTAGAGTAAGGATCGGCCGACCTAAACTCTATGGAATCACTTCACGCCAATCCGAAACCCTCGTCGACCTAACTAGAGATAGAGCGTTAGACATTGCTGAGTAAGTCGAGGCCACGCCTAACCGACGAAGCAGTGACTAAGCTAGACAAACGAGATAAACTCGGATAATAGCAACTGTCCGAGCAACAGCCTGAATAGGAGTTTGCTAAATTTGAGACAGGAATCACTTTGGAGGATTACAAACTCTAACGAATCCTTCGAATTTAAAGCTATGAGACGAGCACTCGCCAAGCTAAAACTCTAAATTCAACAAAAATACGCTAAGGAAAATGAACCTAAAAATTCCAGCAAAACAAAGACTTTGTTAAAAATAAAACCTCCGAGGTGAATAACAAAACGAGTCTAAGGTTTCCAACGGAATAAAAGATTAAGGCCGATAACAACTCCACAGGCGGAGTAAACCAAAAAAAAAAGAAGAAGAAAGAAGGAAGAAACTTATTGCATCAGCAACTACTCCTGATCTGTCGCAGCATCGTCGTCATCGTCGCGAGCTTCGGTCTCCCGAGCCCTAGAAGCGTTTGTTGACAAGGGGGAACGACCTGCGACCTGCCGACTCGTGCCCTGATCTTCATCTGGCTCTGTTGGATCAGCCCTTGCCTTGTCACTCTCGAGGGGTTTGTCTTGCTCATCCCCAAAACCGTCGAGCCCCGACACATCGACCTCTTCGGAAGAGTCGGAGACTTGCCAGATGCGACCCGAATGAACAGGAGAGCGAAGCGGAGCAGCGATCTCAGGGACTGTTTCGTTCATGTTTGATCCGTTTGGATCAAATCCATCGACCGAATTCCTGTCATAACCGGCCATCATGTATCTGAGAATCGTCTCATCAACATACTTAGAGGCAAACACCAGCGGGGAGAGACAGTAAGCCTCTCGATCGGGCGACCCGGGGTACAACCTTTAGGCCTCTGTCTTACGAGTTTTCTCCTCTTCCAGGAACTCATCTATTTTCGGCTTCGGAATAGCCTCCCCGTCCTTTTTGAGGAACTTTAGGCATTTCCGAGTCCCGAAGGCTTGACTCCAGAGACCCATCGTGTCGTCATACGCATCCAGCTTCGCATCACGAGCCTTGATCCGCTCAAAGTGAGCATTGGCCTTCTTGGCCATCTCCGCCTGAGTCCTTTCCCGCTCACGGGTGACCTCGAGAACCCGACTCCTCCTTAGATGAGAAGCTTCGTAATCCGCATCCTTCATGATCTTGGCCAACTTCAACTCGATCCTGGCCTTCTCTTTCTCCAGTTCGGCAGACGCGGCTTTCACGACTTCCAGCTCCTTTGAAACCTCTTTGAGTTCTTTCACCTTGGCGTCAGCTCGGTGAGTAGCTTCGGCTCTTATGGCTTCCGAGTCCGCAAGCGAGGCCTACAGAGCCACTATAATTTTCCACTCGGTGTCGATCTTATCTTGATCCTCTCCTAGGTGATGTACGTTGCCTTTAGCTCGGCATCGTACTTCCCAACCATAGCGTTTACGCCGTCATCCGCCTGCGAGCAAGCATTTTCGACGTAAGTATCGCAAGACAAAACCTTAACACCAAGAAGGGGAGGAAATTACTTACAGCTTCTTTGAGCCGAGCCACGTTCAAGTAGGCTTCCTTGAAGACCAGTTTGTCGAACGTCGGAAGTATCCTGGGATCAGGGACGCGGATCTTGTCGGTCGAAGAACCTATTCCTGCGTCGGGGTCGACCGTCTCCTGCGCCGTCTTCTTCTTCTTTGCCCGTCTTCTTCCATTTATGTTTCGAATCATCAGGAAGAGTCTTTCCCTGCTCGAGCAGAGGGTCCTCGCCTGTTGCATCCACAACGGCGAGCTCCCGACCTTCTTCGACCTCCTCTTCGGAAGGACGACCAGCATCCGCGTCGTCACCAGCACTCAGAGCATCTGTAGACGCGGATCCATCCTCGGCTGGTTTAGACTTCTTCTTTCTCCTCTTCTTCTTAGCCGGAGATTCCTCGGGGGGGGGGGGGGGATTATCGTCAACCACATCAAGTCCAGGGACCTGACCATCTGCTTCTTCAGTCCGCTGCCTCTTGAGACCCCCGGTTGACGGATCCGAGGCATCTGCTAAATCACTCCCCACAGGCGGAGGAATTGAGTCACTGCCCGACGCTCCCCCTCCAAGGTCGAAGCTGTTGATCACCCCCATCAACGCGTTGCCTTGAGACGACCCACCTCGCCTCGCCTCAAGGGCTTTAGAAAGATCCAGAAGCTCTTTCATCGCGAATGCCTGCTTAATAATTCGCTGCTCTTCCTTGGAGAAAATATTCGATTTTTTCTTCCAGGTTTAGTCCCGTACCAAAATTCTTTCTCCCAATAACCTGCATAAGCAGCAACTTAAGAAAAGATGCCGAACAAAAGATAGGGGAGGGTTCGAGCATGCTTTTTCTTACCCCGGTTAATGCGATCCAACGCGCGTTGTATCCTCTCCGCGCTTATATCAGGCCACTTGCTATGACCCAACTCCACCAAAGCTCGAGCAGTACAAAGAAACGAAGGCGGGACAGCAGCGTCAGTCAGGTAGAAGTTGGAATGCGGCTCTACACAAAAAAAGGGGCACACGATCAGACTAAGAACATATAAAAAGCGATCGAGACAAGCTAACTACCTGTTACACTTTTCCAGTAAGTCCTAAACTCATCATTAGGAGGATCGACGAAGGCGAACTGGTCAAACTTAACAAAGAAGTAGGAACGTTGCCAGTTCGGTGTCTTGTCCGGATGACCAGTGATGATGGTTTAACCGAGATATAGTCGTCAGCTGCTCGAACGCGTACACACACAAGGAAACTCTGATCTCAGCAGCCATGACCATAAGCGCAACAATGATGCGGAACGCCCCGTTCACTAATTGACTTAAGGCGACCTCCTGGTGCGAAACGTACAACGTCACGAGGCGAGGCAACGGAAATCAAAGCTTCGTGTCGTCCTCGAAATAAGATTCATAGACGCATTGATATCCAATCGGAGGAGACCACGGGCGTTGATCCGCAGTTGGGATCAAGTAGGTAATGCCTACAGCGTTACGAGCTACGAGGAGAGCCTCCACTGACTTTACAGTCGATTTTGTCTTCTCGGTCTTCGCCCAAAACTGCGTCCCAGCAGGACGGAGCATCTCTTGAGGAACTGCGGACTCCCGCTCGAAGACCCCCATGCCGCTGTAACGCGTTGGAATCTTTGGACGAGGATCTTCTTCCTCCGAGCTGGCGCCCGCTCGGACTGAGGAGGGCGAGACCTACGAGGCGGTGAAGACCTGGGACGGATTACTCGCGGATCGTTCATTATTTCCGCGGCAAAATTTCCATCATCCTCGGCCCTAAGCTTCCTCTCTGAGTCGACGACCAAAAGCCTCTGAGCTAGGTCAAGACCGGCCTAATCCCTCAACGCCTCCTAGTGCTCTAGGCCAAAATCATCCAGGGGCTTGCCGGTTGTTTCATCCCGAGCAGGACTCGAGGCGGTAGCGACCCCTTTCCCCTTTTCCTCACGCGTCAATCTGTTTTGCGGGCACATCTTATCGACAGAAAAATTTATATCGTACAACAACCTAGAGAGAAAGTAGAGAGAAGGGACAGAAGAAATACTTGCGAAAAAGGAGAAGTGGTGAGAATGAAGAGAAGAGAAGTATTTATTGGAAGAGAAGGGGTGCGATTCCCGGAGTCATTAATTAGGTCTATCGAGGCCTAATTGGGCCTTCAATCTATTCGTGACTGTTCAAATTCCGACCTAAATGGGCCTCGACATCTGAAAGACCGTTCGCCTCTCTTCAACTTTTCACACCCCCTTTTTACGCGAAAGAGAACCCGAGGACCCTCCGAGCTAGTGACTCAGAAGACACGTCGAGTCGAGCTCCGAGCTAATGACTCGACAAACATACTGAAGTTAAGTTCCGAGCTAATGACTTAGGAGGCACATCGAGTAGAGCTCCGAGCTAACAACTCAAAAACATATCGAAGTTAAACTCCGAGCTAACGACTCAGGAAATACATCGACGTAGAGCTCCGAGCTAACGACTCGATAAACATGCGAAGTCGAAGCACCGAAGCTCATTGGTCTAACCCATTATTCAAATAGACCAAGTAGACAAGACCCGTCCCAACTCAAGTCCTAACTTAGGAACGAGTCTGGGGGGCTTACTATTGGTGGTGGAACACTCCCCTTTACAAGGCCCACTAAATAATGGGCCCGGCTCATACGAGCTCTGGCCCGACGAGGTAATCCAGCCGCGATCAACATATAATCAAGCTTAACTTGGATAATCCTGTGATTAGCCGAGTTAAGGACGTTTAGGCAGAGTGCTCACCTTCGCGGGCCGATCGAGGCCCATTTGGCAAAAGGCTTCCAAACTTGCGACCAGTTCGCTAGGTCTTGGCATTATCGCTATAAAAGGGAAAGAAGAGGCAACAAGGAAAGGGATCCAAAATTACTCTCACTCACAAGGCGGCTAGAATTAGGGTTTTCACTCTTTTACTTTCTTTCCGACTTGTACGGCATGGCTGAGCTCCCCGCGAGACTCTGCCTCACCTCACCTTTCCTCATTTGTAACCAAACTCTCTCATTAATAAAACCGTTCATAGACTCTAAATAGTAAATAACGCCTTTGAAATAACCCACAGACGAGTCCAGTCACTCATTCACTAAAATGATCGAACTCGGTTCGAACATACATTATGACTTTTTTTTATTCACCGGAGATATGTGACGGTTGATTTTCCAGTATAACTGTTGATGACACAAATTAGTGATGTGGATTGCATAATTATGATGTGGATTTAATAATTAAAATTTGTATCAATAGTAACAAAATTAAATAAGGGTGTTTATTGTAATTTACTAGGAATCTGAAAATATTCTAGTAATTTTTAGAAAATGTATATTATTCTAGTAATATACCAACTTTTCTATGACATTCTAGTAATTTTCTCAATAAACATTAACTCGTATTGGCAATGATAATAAACTGAAATATGTTGTAAACTGTATAAATATATGTTATCATGCATATCTGATTATTTTAATTTATAATCTATCAAATAGTTGTAATTAAATTATGTTATATATTTTTCTTATTGTAATAATTTAATTATGTATGAATTATGTATATATAAACATTATAGAAATGGTATTTTTATTTTATAAATTAAAATGAACTAATATTTATTTGTAATAAAATTTAAAATAATTATGAATTTCTAATATTAAAATAAATATTAAAACAATAAATATCTCTATTTTAGATAAAAAAAAGATATTAAAATATTTTGTCAGAATGCAATAGTAGAAAATATATTTGGTAATATCTTTTGATATCTTATTTTGAAAATATTTAAATAATATATTAAGATAATATATATTTAATATAATTAAGTTTGTTATATACGAAATATCAAAAAATTACATAAATTAAATGGACCAACCTAGACTATTTGTAGATAGATAAAAAATAGAACTCTTATTTTTAATTAAAAACTAGATTCTAACCCACCCTAAAGGATGGAAATTATTTTGTCAATTTTTAATTTTAATATATGTTATATATAATACGTGTATATAATATTATATATATTTTTGTGTAATATATATATATATTTGACATATATATAATATGTTGAACCTCTTATTAATCTTTGTATGGAAAACACGTTATAAATGAGTTGGACATCTTTTCTCCTATGGTTCGGTTTTGTACAATCTATTTATATTAGGAGATAACGAAAATATTTTAAAGATGTAATTAATTAAATTCAATTGATCTACATCGGTTAAGACTTGGTTTTTATTAAGTTGGTAGGTTGTATTTTATAGGAGGAATGATATATTCTAGTAACAACGATGAAAGAGTCCAAATTTAAATGAGAACTTTAAGTAGTAGATAAAAACCAATATATTAATAGATTAGATAAATATAGAATTTCTTATATTGTTAGAGAGTATAATTTTTAGACTATATATTATGTTACATGCTCTATAATCCTTCTAAATTGATATATAAGGCATAGAGAAGTGTCACGTATGATGAGGTTATTTTTAATTAATATAAACTTAAGATTACAACTTTTCAAATGTTTCTCAATTAATATATAGGAGATTTTTACTTTGAAACTCAAATAATCTAACATAACTCAAAAGAATATTTTAATAGAAAAAATAATATTTTAATCAATTCGAATTTATTTTGGATTCTTTTAGTCAAACTAAATATGATCAAAGAAGACATAATCAAATTGAAAATCTAATACCCTTTTTTCATGAGGTACAAATTATTAAATCAAAATTGTACAAATTATTAATCCAAAATTAACTTTTAAAAAAAATCTGTCTCTCTCTAGTATCGAAAAAAATAAGATTCCATTGTTATATAACTCTATTTTAAGTGGAAGATTTGAAAACAACTATTTTTCAAGTGACTCTATTCTTAGAAAAGAAAAAACAAACTCAAAATCTAAATAAAAATTAATCATAAATGAGAAACTGCTCCTAAAAATTCGTTTGCTTTTTAATTTTCTCTTTACAATCTTAATAGTAGTTATCTTTTATTTGCTTTGTCTTCTCCACACTCAGCTAAATTCGGTTTATATACCCCACTCCTTCTCCTTCCTTTCTCATCTACCTAAAACCATTCACACGTTCATCTCAATCAAAATCCTCAATCTCTGTTTCTTTTTTTTCATTCTCCTTTTTGATTTCTTCCCCATCGAATGAGCAAAATAAAAACCATCCACAATCCCATTGGGTCACTAGAGAGATTTTTTGATCTTCTCTTGATCTCTCTCATAGTTTACATGACACTGAAAGGTGGCACGAGTGGTGCTTGTGCTGCATGCAAGTACCAACGCAGACGCTGCGCTGCGGACTGCCCACTCGCGCCATACTTCCCGGCAGAACAACCAAAGCTCTTCCAAAACGTTCATAGGCTTTTTGGAGTTAGAAGCATCGTTAAAATACTCGAGAACCTAGACGAAGTCCAGAGACCCGAAGCGATGAAATCGATTATATTCCAGTCTTATGTCCGAGATCGTAACCCTGTCCATGGTTGCCTTGGTATCACGCAACAACTCCAATACATGATCTGGCTAGCCGAAGAAGAACTCAAAGCCGTTAATTCACAATTACAACTCTATCGCAATGGTCAGAATCATGCTAACCCTAATAATATGATGATTCATGAGATTGGTGAGAAGCATGAAGATCTTACATCACAGCTTGATTTGGGAATGGGACTTCCGGTTAACAATAATAACCAAGGTAATATAATACCGTTTTTCAGTCAGGTTTCTGAAGCACAGCTGCAACCTCAGATGTCTTATTGCAACGAATCTAATAACAATGACTACAATCCAAGTCCGGATTCAAGTAAGGAAATTCTCAACAATCATAATGCTTCTTTGGCTTGGGGTCAGAATCAATTTCCTTATAATCATCATAACTATGGATTCATCAATCAAAACGAGCATTGTAGTGAGACGAAGAACAATAACAGTGTGATGGCTATACAGTCTCAACTTGTTAATCTTCAGATGGCATCAAATCAACAAGAGGAAGAAGTTGATGTTGATCAGAACTATGATGAAATCCATCAATTCCTCGAAATTATCGATGAAAGTCATTCTTTCACGGAAACAAAAGAAGTGTACGCTTCAAGGTAATGTATTTTTCTCTTTGTATAGAGCTAAAAAAAAGTCAGAAAATTTGAGAACACGTCTGACTTATTTGGTTGTTGCAGCTCTGGTGAATCTTTGAAGGAACCTATAGATGAAATAGGAGAGAAGGAGTTGAGGAGGGCGGCCACTTGCTTTAGTCTCACGAGTGTGAATTAATACTCAATGTTGATCACTGAGACTGATCTCTTCTATTCCATTTTGCTTTAGGGCCAACCTGTTGTTTAAGCGTTGGGTCTCTATCTTTTTAATAACTTATAAATCTCTATTTTCCATTGCTTTTTATGTGTTTCTTTTGAATATTAATTATTTGGATTCTTTTTTTAACAGTTATACTATCTTTTACTACTGCAGTAAGATTCAGTTGAATCATATATTTGTTAACTTTCGTACAAAAAATAATAAAATATAAAATTCAATGATAAGCGATGATGATAAGTAGAAGATCTCGTACTTACATGAGAGTAGTTAAAATCTAAGTATGTGTGGTTCAAACTTTTAATTGTCTTTTTTTTTCTATAGAAACTGCACTCTCTTTTTAAATTATAGATGTAAATTAACCAAATATTCTAAAATATACTTATACTAGGTGTTTGCTCGCACATGC